>APFE030342231.1:24347-42134 GCA_000404065.3 Pinus taeda | reverse complement strand
TTATTAATGAGTTGTTTCATATACTCCTTGGTCTATATGTTGAATATGTTTTATTTCATGAGATATTCAGGTGCTATGTAATCGTTTGATTGTTAGTGAATGCAGGTTTCGAAGTGAAGGAGGAGCTCATCTCGATCGACGAGGCTAGACTACTACAATAGCGTTGGACTACAGGTAGGATCTAAAACACTTGATTTCTCATGTGATAAATGCATGCTTAGAGAAGGATTGCTCTTAATTGTCTTGTTTGTCACTAGAAAGTCTTAGGCTTCTAGGGAGGTTGGTTTTGTCCGCAAGATTAACTCTTTCTGCATGACAGCGAGTATAGTCAGACCTCGAAAAGAGCAAAGTGAAACCCTTCGTGCATGCCTCAAATCATAGAAAGGCTTGGAGTAAAAGTAAAGGTAGATGGGTACCTACAAGTTCAAAGGAATTTAGCATTATGAAAATCATAAATGAGATAATAGGATACTGAGTAGGGGATTAAGATTCAAAAACAAATATGTAGGATGAAATAAACTCATCATAGAAAAACCTTCAAGTTCAAGCACAATTCAGAGAATCCTACTAATCCGAGAAGAAAACAAATTTTAATGGAAAAAACCCTATCTAAAAGGAAATAAAATGAGATGCCTTATATGTGTCTTATTTGTAGCAAGTTCTCTAGCAAGCCGAGCACGGTAAGAGAATGAAGCTCTATTGTAAAACCTTGTTTCATTAGGTGATGTAAATTACAACAAATCAAAATTAACAATGAGTCAAATGAGTAAGAAAACCTTCCATTACAAGTAATATCACCTGTATTTGTCATGGCAATGTTGTGTTGGTTAAATGATCCATTTCACTGGTTAGAATCTCCATGTAAGAGTCATAATTTCTCTCTCGAGCAATAGATTAACCACACCAGTGTGTTGAGAAAACCTCCACAGTGAACATGTTGAATGGACCTAGCGCTGAGTGGGTCAGGTGGGTAGTTACCCATCAAAACGAAAAATGCAATCTCCACCATCGATTTAGTGCTGAGAGCAGAGAGCCTTGGATCTATCGTCATATCTCGAGACCTAATACACTAAGTGTATAGTGTAGAACAACTACTAGAACATTCCAGACTATAAGTTGGGTTAGGAGAAGACCAAGAAACATTATCAAGGGTTAATAATAGCTGTGAGTTAGAGTAATGTCTGACAAGGTCTATAGTATATTAAAGTGAGTATGCCATGATGTTATTATATTGTCTGTAGGTGTAACATTGTGCTTCTATATAACCATTCAACTAAAGGTATAACCTTAATACTCAATGCATGATGCATAACGAAAAATAATATTTATACGAGGACTTTAACATTGCTAAGGAAGAATGAATATTGAGAACCTTGTTTTAATATAATTTTCCTTATATATATTTAGTCATATGCTTTAAGGTATATTCTAGTGTCAAAGGGGGTATGTGACAGGTGGTATTAGGGCCACATTTCAATGTTGTGGCTTAACTAGGTATATATGAGATTAACAAGGATTGTTGTGTTAATAGAGTGAAAGAAATAAGACACCATGAGGAGAGTTGGACTCATACTAGTAAGAAGAACATTAGGAGCTAGATCAAAACCATTCTCAAAAGCCAACCCCAAGATGTGGGTGCATCTAGGAGAGGAGTCCTAGAATACTAATGTTGCGATCTTGGAGATAGTACATGAATTGAAGAACCAAATCGCCCGATTAAGAGCTGACAATAAGAGGATGATGCAAGAGTAAGAGAAAATCATGAAAATCCTTTTAGATAGACATAACCATCAACACCTTGCTTTGAACTCAAGTCATGAAAACATCCATGGATAGGGAGGTGTTAATTTAGTGACAAAAGGAGACCAGGAAGAAGAATGAGATAATGTGTGAGATCATAAGGGGCCTAAGAGGGAACAGACATGATTTCAAGGAGAGTTAAAAAAATTAAACCTTTGAAGTTTAATGGAGAACAAGAGGAGATTTATGAAGCTTGGCTCATTAACATGAACAAGTACCTCCAAATTTATGAGTATTTTCATAATCTAAAAGCTCACTTGGAAATTTATCAACTACAAGGAAAGGACACCTTATGGAGGGAAGAAGTAAAAACAATGTTGGGAATTGACAAACGAGAGGTGACCTGGGAAAATTTCTAGAAACACTTAAGGATAAATAAGTAACCGAAATATTTTATGATGAGAAAGCAACGAAATTTCATGATCTTCAGTTGGGGAAGCTTTCTCTGGATGAATTTATCATGAAATTTACAGCTTTGTTGAGGTATTTTCCTTACATCCATGAAGAGAAAGCTAAAGTCCAATGGTTTACCAATATTTTACATCTATACATGAGAGAACGAGTGGAATTCGATAACCCAAAAATTATGGACGAACTTATTAGAAAAGCACAAATACGTTACCAACAAATGAAGAAGAAATGAGAAGGAAGTAAATGGTGGTTTGAAAAGAAACGACCTAGAATATCATACAATATTAAAGGAGGGAAGTATATGGATTCCACGAGTTCTTATAAAAATCAGCAAAATAAACATAGAGGAAAGATTCAGCAAAATCCTAGTCATAATATGACCTGAATTTCACCAACCAAATTGAAAAATATGAGCTAGAACATTTAGTGAGGCCTTCCTTACCATGTTGGTGTTGTGGGGAGCCACATTATGTAAATAATTTCCCTTACCGAAGAGAGGACATCACAGGTATCACAATTTGAGGAAGCCTGCTGAGTAGGAGAAGTTGTAAGGAGCCTCCCCAGAATCAATGTTGCACTAGAAGATCATTGGGTTGAGTACCAACCAATCATGATAGAGTTTGAAAGTAAAATTTTCAACCAATCTGTGTCCATTCTAATTGATCTAGGGGCTAGCTTAAGTTATGTGAGTCTTAATATAGTATAAAAATTCCATTTGCAAACCACTAAATTTAAAAATTTGTGGCTAGTGCAAATAGATACGAGGGCTAAGAGATGTGTGTTGGCTAAAGCTGAAAACTATCTTGTAGAACTGGTAGGACAACCAATAATACAAAACTTAAATATTCTACCCATGGAATCATAAGATATGTTGATTGGCATGGAATGGTTGGAAAAACATTAGTCCCTCATCAACTGTAATGATAAAAAAATTAGTTAGTCGAACAATGAGGGCATAGGGCAAGAAGTTCAAGGAGTGAAAGACCTCTAAAACTAAGACCCGTCACAACCTCTTAGTTGGTGAAGTGTATTAGGAAGGTTTGTAAATTCTATGTAGTTCAAGTAGGATACACAAACTCTAAGGAAAAGATTAGTACCCTAGATAATTTTTTTGTAGTACAAGAATTTGCTGATGTTTTTCCAAAAAATATTCCCGGTCTGCCTCCTAAAAGGAACATACACTTTACTCTTCAACTTGTTCCTAGAGACACTCCTGTATCTAGAGCACCCTACCATACAAGCATTCCTAAGATGACTGAAATTAAAATGCAGTTACAAGAGTAATTTGACAAGAAATACAGTCGCCCAATTGTGTCGCCTTGGGGAGCTCCGGTATTGTTTGTAAGGAAAAATAATGGTACCCTATGATTGTGTATTGACTATTGGTGGTTAAATAAATTTTAACAGTCAAAAATAAATATCCTAGGCACCGTATTGATAATTTATTTTCTCAAGTGAAGGGGGATATAGTATTTTCTAAAATTGACATGCATTATGGGTATCATCAAATAAGAATAAAGGAAGAAGATATATACAAAACTACCTTTAGAACTAGCTATGGACATTACGAATTTGCAATTTTCCCCTTTGGATTAACTAATGCCCTTGCAATCTTTATGTCTCTGATGAATAATTTATTTTATCAATACTTAGATAAATTTGTATTGGTCTTTATAGATGACATAATTATTTATTCGCAAAACATGGAGGAACACCAGAGACATCTGCAATTTTTTTTTTGCAGACCCTAAGGGAGCATCAACTATATGAAAAGTACAACATATATAATACTTAGGACATTTAATCACTAAATATGGCATTTCGTTGGAACCAAAAAAGATAAAAACCATAAAATCCATTGCTGATATAAAAATATTTCATGGGACTTGTAGGATATTATAGGTGGCTTATTAATCCAAATATAAATAGGATCGCAACAAATTACAAAGATAACCATAAACATAGATATGTAGTGGAAATAATACCTCATTTCATTAATGTAAAATACTGAAATATGCTTACAAACAAAATTGGAAATAAACCAGCTAGGGCGAGGGTAGCTTATCTCTGAGAAGAGATGTGGCAGCTACATGCCTCTGAACTGTGTTACAATGAGACTCGAAGGCCTATTTATTGTTGAGAAACAATGGAAAACCTTAACATCCCAAAACTTAACCCTAGAAGATGAAATGCCAAATTGTCGACCCCGTTTGGGTAAATTGGTACATCGACCTCCCGGGGTCATAACTTTGGCATACGATCTTCATTTGGCACACACAGTATCTCGTTAGAAATATCTATTAGAGAACCATAACTTTGGGAAGATATGCATTGGTCCACAAACCCATGTTGCTCCTAGTTTTCCCAAAAAACGTCGTTTAGAACCTCAAAACGGCTCCGGATGTTTAGGACCCAAAAAACTGCTAAAAATAGTAAACTGGGCTATAATTAAGGAAACCGAAAAGTTGAAAGAAACAATGTTCGGGGTCCAAGTCGACTTGGCAGGTGGCCACCAATATCCACCTCGATCATTCCTCCCCCCTTAGGAAGCAATGGTCCCCATTGCATTGAGTTCCTCCATGCGATGAGGAAACTTTTGTTGAACTTGGTCCCTGGTGAGCCACTTGCCCTAGTGAAGGAGTTGGCCTGCTTTTTTAGCTCGATACAATTGGATATTCTACTGGTGAGTGTTCTTGATCTGCATGTCCATGATCTAATCCGTTGCAGCTTGTTCCATGCAATCTGGATTTAACTCTATGGGTGTGAGTTGTTCTACAATGTCGGATATGTTTAGTAATGGTGGAAAGCATGGCCGAAGGTGGTCCACATTGAACACTGGGTGCAGGCCAAGGAATGAGGGAATGTTGAGCTCAAATTCATTGTCTCCCACAGCCTTGGTAATGGTGTATGGACCCCATTGAAGTGGTCTGAGTTTTGATAGGCTCTGGTAAGGCGCTGCTTTTTGCAAATGCAACCAGACTTTGTCACCCACCTAAAACTTGTGTGGCAGTCGATGTTCATCATGTCACTGCTTGTACTTCAGATTTGATTTCTTCAGAATGTCATGGACCTGCTAGAGAATATTTTGGATGTGCTTAATGAAGTTGTTTGTGATGCAGGGGTGACCCTGCTAAAACCAGGATCTTCAACACTCTTCTTAATTCAATACTTATGTGCGTCTTTAAAACTCCCCAATAAACGCATTCACATAATCATTTATCGAAACCAACACTCCAAGTCTCACAGAACTTACTTTCATAGAAAATTTCACCTCTCATTCCGTGCAGAAAACTTCACGCAGGCAAATTTTCCACAGAACTTCATGCAGAAAGCATCACACAAGGCTCTTCAATAAGGATTATTTTCCATGCTGGTGCTTACGGAGGTCACACTGTTTCCTTCCTCGATGATTTTGCTGCTTACGATATCGACCTCTTTCAAACTTTAATGAGCGATCTGTAGTCTCAGGTTGATGGCGATCTCCACGCAGGGATCCACTGAACTATGACTCTTCCACATTCAATCAACAAACGATCTTCCTGCCTCGTGCTTTCAGGCAGACATCATTCACAAGTATGAAACTATGGATTTTTTTTTCGACCGGCTTTAGACTGGCATCCAGTCATGCAGCGGTATTACTTAAGGGTTCTCTGACAGGCTATTACACAGGAGAAACTCTCGCGACTACTCTTGAATATTACTTCTACTATTGTTGATCGAGCAGTTACATACTCAGCCATATACAACAATCACCATGCCATCAACGCCTTTCTACGCACAGTTAAAAATCTTAATGGAACCCACGTGCTCAGCTCCATAAAATGCTAAATGGTTTGCGCATTATATATTAACCTCTGGTTGCGCCCCATCCTCATTCCGCTCTTTCCACATATATAATTATACGCACAGCTATACCTTCACAAAATACATAATTTCAACCCTTTCGATAGCACCATGTGGTCTCAATACTTCCTTTTCGAGAGACTGCAAAACCATCAATTGGTAAATACTGTCAATGCGTAGAACTTCTTGGTGAATCAACCCATAGATACGACTTTGTGCCAAGGATCTTCATCGCATACTTACGATGGGTTTGATCTACGACAATAAAAGCTCACAATGGCAATGGTAGCTCATAACAACAACAATTTTCTCCGAGCTTGGTTACAGCAGCTCACACTCTGAACCGTGTATGGTTTTATCGCAGACCTCACACTCAAGCTTGCTCGAAACTATATGAAATTCTCACTTTGATGCCAACATGAATACTAGAGTGCCACAACTAAAGCTAGACACAACCCACGCGTATATTGTAAAAAAATACCATTCAACGCATTAATAAACAATTCAAATAAACTGTTGAATACACACATCTGATTTAACAGAGAATCGATAATCCATGAGGGCGTGGAGAGAAAAATATAACCATAATACTTTTGGGACGCTCCTCCCCTCTCTGATGAGAGCTTTCACTGCCTCATTCTTTTATAATGATAATAGATATGCTTTACATAATGATTGAAACATAAAACTTCTACATGCAATGCATTCACCTAAAAAACATCTTGAGGCTTTATTCCATCTTTTTTTCCTGTTCTAAAAACAAGAAAAGCCTCCTTATCCCTTAATGACCCACATTCACTGCTTTTATGCCTAAAGCACTCCTTATATCCTATTTTCTCATTTATTTACTTTGGAAACATCACACTGACTTGTAACTTAGGAAAATAATTCTAGAATCCTTGACCCCCTATGACTATTATTTACAATAATTGCTCTTGGGATGAATGCTCCCGCATCAATTTGCCTTATCTGTTTCGGACTGGACATGGGCCGAATCTGTGTGAGTAGCTGCAAATGGCATGGCCACATCAATGGGACATAGTGATTGGAATCCCAAGCCCACCTGAAAAAGGTTGCGATCAATCAATCTGTGGAGAGGCTAGTTGTAGCTATGCTGAATATAGGGGAGGCTCTCATCCCATGTGCATCGATGCTTTGAGTTGTACAAGTGCAGAATGTGTACGATCATCCTATTGACAACCTATGTCTGGCCATCAGTTTGAGGATGGAAGGTTGTGGACTTAGTGAGTATGGTGTTGATCATAAACCAAAGACTGGACCAAAATGTACTGAGGAACCTGCTGTCCTGATCTAAGATGATAGACTTTGGGATCCCAAAGTGTACCCACACTCGTTCAAAGAAGAGTTTAGTAGTGGCTTCTACTGTGATATTCTTCTTGCAGGCAGCCAGAATGGGTATCTTCGAGAATCTATTGATGACCAAAAAAACAAAGTCGTTTGCATGCTTAGTGGAAGGAAGGCCTGACATGTAATCCATGGAGATGGATTCTCAAGGTCGACTAGGGGTAGGCAATAGGGTATAGGGGCCTTACTTCTTTACGGTCAGTTTGGAAATGGCACAGGAAGTTCATGATCTGATGTAATTCCCAACATCCTGTTGACAATTCAACCAATAGAAATGCTTCTCCAGTACTGCCACCATTTTCTCTACCCCGAAATGTCCAGTAGCCTGATTGTAGTGTGCTTCCCAAATCATCTTCACACACTCACTTGAAGGAACACAAATGTGACCCGGGTGGCATAACAAGGCATCCTAGAGGTTAAAATCTAGAACATGCTAACCCTCCAAGAGTGTCTGGTATGTGTGGCCGAATTCTGGGTCACTTTTGTAGAGAAACGGTCAATCAGAAGTCGCGTGCCTACAAGAGTTGAGCATAGTGGCTAACGCCATGATTGGTGGTTGACTGAGGCAATCTACAACATTATTGGTGCTACCCTTCTTATACTTAATATTGAAATGGAATTGTTGTAGGTATGTGGACCACTTCTGATGGCGATCATTCTGCTATTTCCCTTGGGTTTGTATGCACTGCAGGGGTCAGTGGTATGTGTGGATGATCGTTTCCTTCACAAAAATGTAATGCTTCCATTGTCAGTAGGCCTGCACAATGGAATACATCTGTTTGTCATAAGTGGGATACTTCTAGACTGGGTCTGATAGTGTCTCAATGTGATATGCCACTGGATGCTAGTGTTGAGTGAGGACTACTACAATAGCATAGTTAGAGGCATCTCTCTCGACCTCAAATGGTTGTTGCAAGTCTGGTAATGTGAGAACTGGTGTTGTGTAGAGGCGATATTTCAACTCTATGAAAGCCTTCGGTTGATATTCAAACCAAAAGAATTTTTCTTTCTCTCCTCCCTTGGTGACTTGACTCAAAAGCCAAGTGATATGAGAAAATCCCAACATGAACCTGTGGTAGAAGTTGGCAAGACCTAGAAAGTTGTGGAGCTCTATCAGAGTGGTTGGAGATGGCCAATCTCAAATGACTTGGATCTTAGACGGATCCACATGTACCCCTTGTTCACCAATAATGTATCCTAGATATTGAACCTAGGTCATGCCAAAAGTGCATTTCTCCAAATTGGCACATAACTTGTGTTGTCGTAGCGTTTGGAGAACCTGTCGGATGTGGTGGAGGTGCTCTTCCCAACTCTTGCCAAAGATCAGGATGTCATCCAAGTATACCACTACAAATGAGTTGGTGAATGGCCACAAGATGTCATCCATTAGCCTCATGAAGGTTGGAGGAGCATTCATCAATCCAAAAGGCATAACCAACCATTCGAAAAGGCCCTCCTTGGCTTTGAAGGCAGTCTTCCACACATCGGAGGGCTCGATTGATACCTGGTGATATCTTGACTTCAAATCAATCTTGCTGAGATATTTTGACCCCTTCAGCTGGTCCAAGAGGTCATCAATCCATGGGATCAGGTAACTATTATGGACAACGATCTTGTTCAACGCCCGATATTCGATATCGAGTCTCCAAGTTTCATCCTTCTTCTGTACCAACACGATTGAGCCCCCACAGGGTGATGAACTTTGACAAATGTGACCTTTCTGTAGTAGCTCCTTAACCTGCCTCTTGATTTCATCATTCTCCATAACAGAGCGCTGATAGATTGGTCCATTGGGCAGTGATGCACCTGGGGTTAGATCGATGGAGTGCTTGACTTGACAATGTAGAGCAACCCCTGTAGGGGAGGTGAAGATATCCTCATACTCCTTCACGACCTTGTCCATCTGTAGTTGTCGTGCGGAGTGGCCCTGTCTGGAGGTCATGGCCACCATATTCTTCTTTCTGTGAGGGCGTATCATTAGGAAAACAAATTTCCTGGTTTTGGAAATGAGCTTACTACATTGTTTTGCAGTAATTAAAGAGATGGCGGTAGGCGGTGCTACCTCCGGCATCATGTACAACCTATTTTCCAAAGTAACAATAACAGAAAGGGGCCTTGATTCATACAGAACATGTCGCTTCCACAGGTAAGGTTGTCCTAGCAATAAATCACAAACTGCAAGTGGAGCAATGTCACACAATAACTCATCCGTGAAGGGCTTGATGTTGTATGGAAGACGACACTGCTGGCTCACGCAAAGATCACATCCCTGGTGAAGTGACCTGTTGGTGTACATTTGTGGATGTGTTGTCATTGGTAAACCCAACCGCTTCATGACCTCTACCGAAATGAGGTTCTTTTGGCTCTCACTATCGACAATGAACTGTAGCGGGGAACCCTTTACCCACATCTGGGAGTGGAAGAGACGCTCCTCCTCCTCTGGATCTTTGGGTTCCTCCTTCTAGATCTTCATGGCAGCAATGGTGGCATTGGACTCCGCATCGATAATCTGCTTCCCTTTGTCATTCCCCTTGTCGGGTTTTGACTCAGAGTTAGAACATGCATCTGATTCTGAAACCTTTAGCTCGGCCACCAGTGACTGTTTGGCCCAACACTCACTTGTGTTGTGGGTGGAGCTCTTGTGGAACTCACACCGCTTTCCTGTGTCCTTTTTCAGCTTGTCTTGGGCTGCACCACCTTAGCTTTGTCCTTTGTTCTGTAGTTTAGGGGCACTTTTCCCTTACTTCTGATTCATAGATCCAAAGCCTCACTTCTTCTGTTTAAACTTTTGCTTGACCTTAACGGCATATTGGTATACTGTGTTGAGCGAGGGGATGTTCAGGAATTCTATTTTTTCCTGGATGTATTTGTGTAGGCAGCCACAATATTTGAGTATAAAATGTTGCTCTTAATCCTTGATACACAACTTTGTGCGAAGGGTATGGAAAATATTGGTAATCTCTAGCACATCTTGGTCCCTTCCCTACCGCAGCGTGGTCCACTTTATGTATTGATCCTCATAGCTTCTGACGGGGTAGTACTACCCCTTGATGGCATCTTGGAATGAATCCCAAGAGGGTGTGGCTAAAAATAGTGAGCTTGTACTTTCATCGTTCTGCTCACAGTAGGTTTCCCACCAATCCTTGACGTGGGGTGCTGCTTTGAGAAGAGCGAAAATAATCTTTTCTCGACTAGAAAAATCATGAACAGAAAAATAAACCTCTAGCATATTTAACCATTTATCGATGACATCTACATCTATCTGACCCTCGAATATGAGGATTTCAAAATTAACTTGTACCTTAAATGGTGTGGTGTTTCCAGAGTAGCTGTTTTAAGCTAACGCGTTGCCCCTGGGTAGTCGTTGAAGGATCTGAGCAAATTTGTCCATCATCACATTCCTTTGTCGCTCGAGGGCTTCTTCGATCAAGATTTTGATAGGATCTCCTGCCCCCTCATCTTTCTTTTCATCTGCCACGGGAAGCCGTCAGGATTTGCAAGGTTGGTCTTGCAAAGGTTCGACTAGTTCAAGCCCTAACTCCTTATATCCCGACCTCATTGGGGACATGCAAAGAAAAAAAGAGACAAAGTAGACTGCTCTTATACCACTGATCTAGATTTAAACAAGAACGCAACAAATTACAGAGATATCCATAAACATAGAGATGCAGCAGAAATAATACTTCATTTCATTAATGTAAAATACTGAAATATGCTTACAAACAGAATTGGAAATAAACCATCTAGGGCGATGGTAGCTTATCTCTAAGAAGAGATGTGGGGGCTATATGCCTCTAAACTATGTTACAATGAGGCTCAAAGGCCTATTTATTGTTGAGAAACAATGGAAAACCCTTAACATCCAAAAACCTTACCTTAGAAGATGAAACACCAAACTATGGGCCTCGTTTGGGTAAATTGGTACGTCAACTTCCCAGGGTCGTAACTTTGGCATACGATCTCTGTTTGACACGCACAATATCTCGTTAGAAAGATCTATCTGAGAACCACAACTTTGGGAAGAGGGAAATTACTCCATGGACCCATGTTGCTCCTAGTTTTCCCAAAAAAACGTAGTTTAGGGCCTCAAAATGGCTCCAGAAGTTCGGGACCTGAAAAAACTGCTAAAAATAGTAAACTAGACTACAATTAAGGAAACTGAAAAGCTGAAGGAAAAAATGGTGTGGGTCCAAGTGGACTTGGCAGGTGGCCACCAATATCCACCTGGATCACTTATTGAAGGTTTTCAAAAGTAGCTCATCTTATTACCAATTTGCAAAAAAAGGGCAGAATCTTAAAATGGACCAGAGATTTCCAAAATAGTTTTAATCAACTCAAACATTTACCACTACTCCTATTTTGAGAATTGCTAACCGAGACAAAGAATTTACAATTTTCACTAACTCCTGTAAGGAATGCATAAAGGGACTCTTAATGTAGGAAGGAAGGATGGAAGCTTACGAGTCTCGTAACATAAAAGAGAATGAAAAGAACTATTTAGCTTATGGCCTGGAATAAACGATAGTGATCCACATTATTTACTGTGAAAATGATTTATAATAATGACCAATGACCTATCACAGTAGTTTAACTAAATATTTCAAGCAATCAACTTTAAATGCTTGACATGCATGTTGGACCACCTTCTTGAGTGAGCTCGAATTTGAAATTTAACATTTAAAGGGGAAGGAGAACAAGGTAGCAGATGATTTAAGTAAGAATTTAAACTTTGTTTATGAAATCTCCTTCAATGAAATAGAATATGCTTTCAAATAGCATATCAAAGAAACTGCTCAAACAAATCCTGAATATTGATTTCCATGGCAACAAGCCTAAAATATGGATAGCATTGAAATATAGTTCGGATATGTGGGAAATAATGATAACATGTTGGTTTACCAAAATATAATATATGTTCCTAATCAAATGAGAATTAAGAAAATTATTTTAAATGACTGTCATAGGAGTTCTTATGCAGATCATCTTGGCTACCAAAAAATGATTACTACCTTGAGGAAAGCATACTTCTGACCGGGTAGGAAAAAAGAGGTGCCAGAGTATCTAGCCAGCTATTTGAAATGCCAACAAGTAAAATTTGAGCATTAACACCCAATGAGACTGGTTCACCCACTACCCATTCCAAAATGGAAGTGGGAGATCATTATGCTAGATTTTATTACTGACCTACCTAAAACCAAGAAACAAAATAACTCTATAATTGTGGTGGTGGAAAAACTAAGTAAGTCTTCTCATTTCATACTAGTGAAATATACTTTTAAGACAATTCAAATTGCTAATGTGTTTATGAAAGAAATTTTCAGATTGCATGGGATACTAAAGATGGTAATTTATGATAGAGATGTTAAATTCACTTCTACATTCTCTTTAGTTCAATACTCCGTACCACCCTGAAACTGATGGGAAGACTGGACTAGTGAATCAAGTGATTGAAGATATGTTGAGAGTGTATGTAATGCAAAAACCGAAAAAATGGGACACTAGTACAATTTCTTACAATAATAGTTATCATGCTTCCCTTAAGATGAGTATGTTCGAAGTGCTATATGGACATAAATCTAGAACACCTATAAATTGGAGTGGCCCTGAAGATAAATTAATGTTGGGCCTAGATATGCTGAAAGAGATGGAAGAAGTTGTAAGGAAGGTAAGTCTAAGTTTGAAGGCAAATGAGGATCAACAAAAGAACCATGCTAATAAAAAGAGAAGTTATTGGTAATTTAGTTTTTGGTATCACATATATGTATCGATGAAGCCCAAAAAGAGCACTTTGCATTGGGCAAGATGTACCAAGCTGGCTCCCCAATTTTGCGGTCCTTTTCCAATTTTGGCCTGAATTCGATATATGTCTTACCAACTAGCCTTACGCAGCCACATACGTATTCACAATGTTTTTCATGATTCTCTATTAAAGGAATGTATATATGATCCTAAACATGTTATAAGTTGGAAATACATACAAGTAACTAAGTTCTTAAGTGATATATATATATGTGTGTATGTGTGTGTGTGTGTGTGTGTGTGTGTGCTAGTTGATATGAAAAAAACTCACTGATAAAATTGCAACTGTGTTGTAGGTTGAACCGAAGGACGAATTTTTGGTCAAGCCCCAGCATATACTCGATGAGAGATAAGTAATGTTGCGAAGGTGAGTTATCACCCAAGTTAAGGTGCAATGGAAGCAGTTTGGCCTGGATGATGCCACTTGGGAAGATTAAAATTTCATAAGAGAAACATACCCCAATTTTTTTCAGAAGATGTGAAATCACCCAGAAGGTGTTTTGTTCGAGAGGGGGAAGATGTAATATCCCATAATAAGTTGTAAATAATAAGTTATTATGGTTGAAAAACATTATGATGTGATGCAGACCTTGTAATGGTCAAATAATAAGTTGAAAATTATCAATTTTTAATTATTTTTCTTATCCACAATTCACATTAGTAAATTCATGTGGAATGAACCTCACAGGCTCGGGATGTTAGACAGTGATGGGTGGGGAAGTTACCAACCCATAACCTCTTCTATAGAAATAAAAACTCGGAAAAAGGAAAGCAAAATGATTACGAGGAACCTGAGGTGATCTAAGGAAGAGGCACTACATAAACAAATCAGTCATGTCCATGTTGGTTTTCCAGGTGGAGTTGGTGCCAAGATAATTATTCACGACTAAGTCTAGTTGGGATGAGGTAGTCGTTGAAGGTTCTCTATGAAAAAATTTCTTTTAAAGAAAACCCTCTTGTGAGGAGAGCTCAGGGAGAGATGCAGTATAGAGACTAGTCTCATTCATAGGGAGGAATGACATCACTTTCATTGTGCATGTGTGGCATAAAAGGAAAGTAACAAATAAATTTTTATGTAGAACAATACGAGTTATGTGTCTTTTTATTTTGAAAAAAAAGTTATGGGAATCGCTGGTGATTCGAGTTATTGTTGAAACTGGAATTATAAAAATACATAGGGTAATAAATTATTAAACAATAAACAATGCCCAGAAGTTGGTGAAGCCCATATTGCGGGGTTTTGGGTTGTTCAAAAGTAACTGCCTTAGAGTTGCCAGTCGACAAACTCAGGCTTAACCTCCTATACAAGCCCTTACGGCTTCTTTGAGACAATCCCTCTTCCACCGAGGAAATACATTTATTACAATGAAGCACTAAAATTTAGATTCCTTATAATTAATAGCAAAACCTCAAATAGTTGACACATAAGATTCATAACACTCAATAAGAAAACAAGAATGGACAGAACATAGGTATTCATAAATCAAAACAATAATATTGTTATATGATAACATTAAGACAATAACATGGAATGTATAAACATTTATGAGATAGAGAAATTATTAACCATAAAAAAACTTGAACAATTTAACCATGCTTGAAGACCCATTTGATAAACTGAAAAACAATGGCTCGAGGTGTACACACAACAACTCTTTAACAAAAATAGTTAAGTACAAAAGTCTTTAATTTTTTGAAACGACCGAAGGTGAGTAATTATACAAATAGCATATGACTGTTCATAATGGTGTAATTTCAATAAATAAAAATAACTCGACAAAGCAAGAATCAGACCTTGTAGCCATACGACGACTTAAACAATTTATTCATGCAGCCAAACGACTAACTAATTCACCCTAGATAATTACAAAGAAAGTCACAATCCTCCCTGAGATATAAAAATAAAACCCGTAGTTTGTGACATGGGATTAGAATGGAAAACCCTCATCCAGTCAGAGCGAGTATAGTCATACTCGGAAAAAGTGAAGTGAAACCCTTAGTGGATGCCTCAAATCATAGAAAGGTATGGAGTCAAAGGAAAGGTAGATGAGTACGTGCAAGTTCAAAAGAAATATAGCATTATAAAAAAAAAGAGAGACAATAGGATATTGAGCAGGGGATTAAGGGTCAACAACAAACCTGTAAGATGAAATGAACTCGGCACAAAACATCCTAAAAGTTCAAGCATGACTCGAAGAATCCTATTAATCAGAGAAGCCAAGAAATTTTATTGGAAACAAACCCTATCTCAGAGGAAATAAAATGAGATACTTTATATGTGTGTTTTTTGTGGAAAGTTCTCCAGCAGCTCGAGCACAGTAGGAGAACCAACCTCTGTTGTAAAACGCTATTCCATTGTGCGGTGGAAATTAAAGAAAATAACAATTAACAAGGAGTAAAATGAGTAAGAATGTGAGTAATCTAACTTGTATATGTCATGGCGAGTTGGGTTGGTTAAACAAGCCATGCCACCAACTAGACTCTCCTTGTAACAACCATAATTTCTCTATAGAAGAATAGATTAACCACACTAGTGTGCTAAGCAAACTTTCACAGTGAATGCGCTGAATGAACCTCGGGCTAAGCGGGTTGCGTGGGTGGTTACCCATCAAAACCCAAAATACAATCTCCATCGTCGATTTAGTGTTGATATAAGAGAGCCATTAATCTATCCTTAGATCATTAAACTTAATAAGCCAAGTGTACAATGTGGATAATAGAACATTCTAGACCCTAGGTTGGGTTAGGGAAAGACTAGACAACATTATCAATGATTAATACCAGCTTTGATTTATCGTAATGTGTGCCAAGGTCTATAGCATAGTATAACTAGTAAGTAATGATGTTATCATATTGTCTATAGGTGGAACATTAAATGTTGATATAACCACTATACTAGAAATATAACCTTAATACTAAACATATGATTCATAACAAAAAATAGTATTAATATTAGTGGAGAGCAAGGTGAAAATATTCCTTGTTGACCTTGGTACATTGAGTTGAGGGTTTGAGATAGAGGATAAGTATTAATAGTCCCATTTCTATAGGCAAGTGGAGGCAATTAAACTATAGCGAGAGTTAAGAGTGAAAAAGGAGAATATGAGAGCAATAAGTAGAAATAGAAACAAGTGTGAAGATAAGTTTAAGAGCAATAAGTAGCAATGGAAACAAGTGTGAAGATAAGTTTGAAGATACCTTCAAATATTATGGTGTTTAGAATTTTTCAAGCACTAAAATAGATCAATTAATGAATTATTTGATAACTACTCAAAAGTTTCAAATACAAAATTTATAATTTAAACTGTATGTGAAACAGAAAAGAAATTTGCCAAAATTATCAATCTTAAAGACAGTTCGAACACCATTGTAGTCAACCCTATTAAAAAAAATAAAGTCGATGAAAATATTGAAGTGAGGTCAATCAATCCAATATAATCCCATTCAAAACTTCTCTACAGTCCTCTTGTTTTAACTAGTGCTTTATGCTAAGATAATGCAAAAGGCCTATGTTAACCGAGCACCCGCTTGCACTCTAAAGCCTAAAGTTCATGTTTCTATAGTAGCATTATATTTTAAAAGAAAAATAATTAAAGTGAATAAAATGATCCATGTTTAAAAAAAATAACCTTTCAACCTAAATCCAACTGAATGGAAAGAAGACTGCAACCAGTGCTTTGTACTCAGATAATGTAGGAAGCAAATACCAACCCGCCACCCGCTTGCACTCCAAATCCGAAAGCTCGTGTTGTTGGAGCTGCAAGATAATCAATATATTTTATAAAATAAAATAATTAGAGCCAATGAAATGACCCATATTATTTTAAAAAGAATAATAACCTTCCCAGTAAGTCCCGATCAAAATGAAAAAACGAATGAAAACATATATTCTGAAAAAAATAATATTATAATAAAGAATATCTGTATTTTTCCAGTTACTTTACAGTGATTTTCTGTATTTTCAAGTTACTTTACAGTGATTTTTGGTCAGTTTAAATATAAGAAATAAAACTAAACTCTTTAATAAAAAACTCAAAATTAGGTGCTGGAATCTTTTTTGTGAGATTGTGAATTTTTAATCTTTAGAATGTGTTTTAGAATTTATAAATAAATTTATTATTCTCAAATATTGTTGGACATTCAAATTGTCAAGATTAGAGAGGTCAAACATACCATTCCAATAAATCTCTATGAAATTTTGGACAAAATTGATGTAAAAACATTTTTCTAAAATGTGAGAAATCTCTAATAGTAAGATTAGACATTATCTATATTTGAAACACAAATTTATATTAATGAAATTGTATAAATAATAAATCAACCTAAATATATCTTAACTTTTGATCTACCAAGGGTTACGAAGGATGAAAGCTCTCAAAACACATAAGTCTTTTTTACTGCAAAATATGAGGAAATGTTTGCCAAGGATTTGATTCCTCTATAGATTTTGCAAATTTCACATATATATTTTTAATTTTAATTGCATTAAAAACTAATTAATATATAATTATATATTTATATATATATATATATATAAATAATAACTAGATATGCATAGACATTTTTGTG
>APFE030342231.1:1385-22942 GCA_000404065.3 Pinus taeda | reverse complement strand
TTAAAAATTTGGTTACATTTTTTTAATGTGCATATGTTTAACCTAATTTATAATTTACTTATTTTTTATAAGTTTTGTAAAAACAATTATACAATAAATTGTCAAACCAATTATGGAGATATCCATCACTTGTCTTTATATTATTATTCAAGGAAAACCATCCACCTGTAATTATTTATTGGTGGTTTGAGAGAAGCTTACTCCTACCAGATTCCTCTCTATTTGTATGTTTAATTACAAAAAAATGATCATTTAACCAAACTTAAACATTTTTAAGTCATACTTGAAGTCCCTAATTTTTAAATTTTTTTTTTTTTTTTTGATAATTTAACCTTTAAAAATCGCTATTATTTCCCTTTGCCATTATTAAATAATGCAAGGATATTAACCTTCAGGATTCATATTGACCTTAATTTACTGAGTCTGGAGGAATTAAAAAGCATGGAAATTTGCAACTCTCAGCACTTCATGAATACAATTTATTGGTTTAGTTTTGTGTAAGTTGATCTCATCACTGGTATTTTCACATAGGTATCCTTTGGAACATTTTCAGTTTCCCCGTCCCCTATCTCTCTCTCTGAACATAAACTGCAACAGAAACCGCTAATGGACCAAAGCAATGGAGCACCCTGGAAACGAAAAGCAATGGAGCACCCTGGAAACGAACGATTCAATACAATTCGGTTCCCTTGGATCATAAGCCACAATTTCAAATCTTGCATAACTGAATCTTCAGGGTGACATGAGTTATGCAAAAGAAAGGCCCTTTCATGGTATTCATAGAATACCCACATGGCTGAAGTTGTAGGCATCGATTTCAAACCCTGGGATAATATTGTTCAGTTTTATTCATGAGTTATGCGAAAAGAACGTTCCTATTCATAGAATACCCAGATGGCTAACGTTGTAGGCATCAACTTCAAACCCTCCGATAATGTTGCTCAGTTTTATTCTTATTTAATTACTTTATTACGTCGTAAGGCGTTTCTCTCTGAAATCAACTCCCCTAAAATGCCTTTCTGTCTTAATGTTAACCGTTGGATGTATTGTTAGACCAATGCAACCATTATCTGCCGTCCGATTATCTGCCCCTATGTCTACCCACTTGATCTGTCGTGTACACATCCAACTCACTGTCGGGCGAAGTTCCGTCGGTTCCTTCTTTGTGCTTCTTCCTCTCCGGGAGGCTGAGCAACTAAAGTTCCTCTGCAATTCCTGTAAAGTCTCTTCATTCTCAACCTTTCTATCTTCGATTTCAGCTTGTACACAATATTCTCCAAAGGGTTCCCCATCAATTCAGAACCAAATAAACAAAATACAGTTATTTCCTGCGAGGCTGCGACCCTCACAAATGTTCATTTCTGGTTAGTTCTTCTATATCCCAAGACAGTAGAAGTTGTTCGCCAAAAAAATGGACTAACAATCTCGCAAATAAAATACGACTGTATGCATACAAAATCTCCTCCAAGGGAACCTGCCATCCGATTCTCCCTTGGTGATCTCTTCAAATCAAAGTCAGACCGTTTTCTGTACAGTCTTGGATTGATCAGTTTCTGTGCGAGTCTGCTTCGAGCTTCCATTCGCATGCTATCAGTCTTGTCCATCTTCCGGTAAAGTCTCTTCATTCTCAACCTTTTTATCTTCGATTTCAGCTTGTACACAATATTCTCCAAAGGGTTCACCATCAATTCAGAACAAAATAAACAAAATACAGTTATTTCCTGCGAGGCTGCGACCCTCACAAATGTTCATTTCTGGTTAGTTCTTCTATATCCCAAGACAGTAGAAGCTGTTCGCCAAAAAATTGGACTAACAATATTGCAAGTAAAATACGACTGTATGCATACAAAATCTCCTCCAAGGAACCTGCCATCCGATTCTCCCTTGGTGATCTCTTCAAATCAAAGTCAGAGTGTTTTCTGTACAGTCTTGGATTGATCAGTTTCTGTGCGAGTCTGCTTCGAGCTTCCATTCGCATGCTATCAGTCTTGTCCATCTTCCTGTAAAGTCTCTTCATTCTCAACCTTTTTATCTTCGATTTCAGCTTGTACACAATATTCTCCAAAGGGTTCCCCATCAATTTAGAACCAAATAAACAAAATACAGTTATTTCCTGCGAGGCTGCGACCCTCACAAATGTTCATTTCTGATTAGTTCTGCTATATCCCAAGACACTATATCCCAAGACAGTAGAAGCTGTTCGCCAAAAAATTGGACTAACAATCTTGCAAGTAAAATACGACTGTATGCATAAAAAATCTCCTCCAAGGGAACCTGCCATCCGATTCTCCCTTGGTGATCTCTTCAAATCAAAGTCAGAGCGTTTTCTGTACAGTCTTGGATTGATAAAATCCTATTCTTCGATGTTGTATTTTGGGCCTCTTGCAATGGAATTAAGTAATTTCCTTTGAAGGTTGTATGTATGGATGATGGTTCTCTAAAAACCATCGTCGTTCATCTGTTTTCCACTGTGACAATTACCTTGCTAAAGACAGAAATTGGGTACAGCAATGCCAGGATCTGGAAAGCACAATACCACTGGGATTTGCCAAATATGATTTGTTGATCATCGAACAGAAGACCAGCAATGGAGAACTATTCACCACACTGGCCGAACATGCCCCTGTCATTTGATGACCCAGGAATTGCGAAATTGACCTCATCATAGAGAAGTGTGCAAAATTGGTAGAACTGAAAGAAGACAGCGCTAATTACAGTGGTGGTAGGAGAAAGGAACTAAATCCACCTAATCTAGAATTGCTTATACAAGTTGTACAAATTACAAGCTGATAAATAGTCTTTGTTCGACAACTCTTCAAACTACACAGGTAAAGACCATTGATGAATCACAATGTTAACATAGATTCTTAGCACTTCTTGGCCTTCTAGGAAGTAAAATACTCATTTTAGCCACTGGAGGTTTCCTTTGAAAAGTAGAAGGCACGATCCCAAGTCTATCTGCAAGAATTGGGCAGACTGATGGAGAAGGCATTGGATACTACTGGACTTCTTACTGAACATCTGAATTTGAAAGGAGTGTGATTTGGTAGGAGATTGGTACAGCACGAGGTGACAATTTGGGGCAATTGCTGGTATTTTTTTCTTTCCTTCATCGAATAGGAACTGCACCCCACCTTTCTGTTTAGAGATTCCTCGTCAGTGGTATGTTTTCGCTGGATCAGCTAATACAGTGCTTCCCCCTTCTTTCTTAAATCATTTGAATCCACTGGCACTTCTGATCACTTGCACTTCTTATACCGTTGTATTGATGGATCACTTGCACTTCTTATACCGTTGTATTGATGATGTAAAATATGTAAATAATTGTATAGCAAATTCAATGGAGTTGGCCTCTGGATGATCATAGTTCATTGTTTGTGATCGACTTGACTGGGGGTTGGCCTCTGTATAGCTCTGTATCCTTTGTTTCTTTATCAGCCCATAATAATAAAAGTTTATTACAAATGTGTGGTGCTTGTTTGTGCTATTGTTCTTTGTATTATGTTTAGCACTTTTTATGAAGTAACCACGATGATGATACTTCAGGTATTTCGTGGCAATGTTGATTTGCTCTGTCTGATTTATAAGATTTCTGTTGTTATTTCACGGGAGGTTGCAATGCACTGTATCATCTCCAAGTGCAGCCGAGGATAGTTAACAACAAATCGTGAACTCCTATGGAAAATGAGCTTTCAAAGGATCTAAAGAAAGTGAATTCTCAAGGAATTTATGTCTTATTTTTAGAACTAGGGTTTTAAGTATATCACAATGTTCTAAAAATGTCCTCAAGTCAATGGTAATGGTTGTTAGAGAGACTTACAGGAACGAAGAATAATGAATTTCAAGAAAATGTTGTGTTCAAACATATCTTTACAGTGTTGAAGTACAAGTAAGCATTGCCTAACATAAAATGGATAACTAAATAATTTTAATGATAAGACAATCGGTATGATTTATATATGGCTTAAAATTAAAAGTAACTCATCTAAAATAGGAAAAACAATCAACGTTAATCATCTTAAATGCATTTGGATCTTCATCTCAGATACTTTGATTCGCAAAGCTTGGGGACCTATCTTAGATACTTTGACTTGCAAAGCTTGGGGACCTATCTTAGATACTTCGACTTGCATAAGTTGGGGACCTTGGACGAATCTAACCAATTAGTAATTTGACCTTCCATTGTGAATCAACAATATCCATAAAAAGTCAAATTGTATGATGAAATTGATGTTTCAAAGCTCATTTGTCAACACAACTATCTGAAACTTTTTAAAGGTGAAATTGTCTTATGTATAGTCTACCATGATTGCAATTTTGTAAATCCAAAACATAGTTCAAACTTGTCTTTTGTTAATGACTCTGCAAAAATATTAATGATGTGATCACTTATCTTGCAATAAATAAGATTCACAATATATTTATTTTGTCAAATAATGGGCATGAAGCGTCCACATACACTATTTTACTATGAACAAGAAGATTCACAATATCTTTATTTTGTCAAATAATGGGCATGAAGACCCTCGGTCTCAAGGCTGCCTATGATGGTTTATTTTTGGTGGCTCGGTCTGACTTTACTTTATTTGTTGTCAATCCTCTCACTGCCAAGTTCAAATGTTTGCCAAGGATATGTCCACATGCTACAGGCTGTGATAAATTTGTCAAGTGTCTCATTGTTCATGGAACAGCTGAGCTGCAAGTTAATAGAGATTCAGGGGATTATACAGTTTATTTGTTTGGTAATTGGCAGGACACAAGGTATTTGATGTTCTGTAAACTTGTCTGCTTTTTGATCTGGATCTCTGTTGCTCTCAATGAGCTCTCTGTTGATCTCTGTAATTGCAATCTGAATATGCACTATACGGTTTCCTTTGAAAAGTAGAAGGCACGATCCCAAGTCTATCTGCAAGAATTGGGCAGACTGATGGAGAAGGCGTTGGATACTACTGGACTTCTTGCTGAACATCTGAATTTGTAAGGAATGTGATTTGGTAGGAGATTGGTACAGCACGAGGTGACAATTTGGGGCAATTGCTGGTATTTTTTTCTTTCCTTTCTGTTTAGAGATTCCTGGTCAGTGGTATGTTTTCGCTGGATCAGCTAATACAGTGCTTCCCCCTTATTTCTTAAATCATTTGAATCCACTGGCACTTCTGATCACTTGCATTTCTTATACCATTGCATTGATGATGTAAAATATGTAAATAATTGTATAGCAAAGTCAATGGAGTTGGCCTCTGGATGATCATAGTTCATTGTTTGTGATCGACTTGACTGGGGGTTGGCCTCTGTATAGCTCTGTATCCTCTGTTTCTTTATCAACCCATAATAATAAAAGTTTATTACAAATGTGTGTGGTGATTGTTTGTGCTATTGTTCTTTGTATTATGTTTGGCACTTTTTATGAAGTAACCGCGATGATGATACTTCAGGTATTTCGTGGCAATGTTGATTTGCTCTGTCTGATTTATAAGATTTTTGTCGTTATTTCACGGGAGGTTGCTATGCGCTGTATCATCTCCAAGTGCATCCGAGGATAGTTAACAACAAATCATGAACTCCTATGGAGAATGAAGGGAGTTGAACATGTAATACACAAGCATATAACCAGAATAAAAATGAGTTTAAAGAAAAACCTCGTTGGTAGCAAATATGAGAGTGATTTTGGATCCAGCTACCTTGAAAATTGGTCAAGTGAAGACAGATTGACAAAAATAATGAATTTAATGAATTTGAACTCATGGCTATCCCGTTTCTGGTTACAGGATTTGTACTCCAAGTTCTAATGGAAACTGGGTCACTTTTCCCACATTGTATATTATCTCAGCGTGAAAGGATTTAATCACACCGCACTTCTGTGTGAAATGTATTCTAGAAAACATTCGATTTTTGTAACAAATTCGCATGCAATTTTTTTTTATAGATATTAAATAATAAATTTAAGATGAACTATCTATCTGTCGCCATAAAGTAGATTATTAGATTTGCAGTGTCTCTCCTGTAAAAATTAACTACATTTAAACCAAAGCACTCTGTTTTAGCTTCAAAAGAAACACTCAAAGCATATCATAAACAAAGATGTAACTCAAATAAAATATTGCAAAATGTGCAACTCTGATATTAAGAGGAGGTGCACCATTTGGTAATCTACTTCCCTCATTTGAAAATATTTCAATGGAATCAAATTGCTTCCCCAATTGGCAATCTATATTTAGTTGTCTTAAGAACATATGCAACATTGAGTATAAAAATGATTTGATAAATTCTCAATTGAACATACAAGAATTTCACTCCCAAAATTCTTATGACGTGCAACCAACTTACTTCCTCCAAATTTAAGGTCATCCAAACCATGAAATTGAAAAGGTTCTGTTCTTTTAACATCACATATTAACATTGCTCCAAAACATTTATTACTGGTCAGTAACCCTAAGACTGGGATTCCCGGTGCATTCAAATTTGATCCTTTTTAAATTTTAATCAGCTTAGTGTGAGTTTTGTTGATGATATTTTATGAATTCAGGGTATGCGACTGGAACTCTGCACCAACAACCGTGTTGGGCTTCTGTCGGAGGTGACTCGCATATTTAGAGAAAATGGGATGTCAGTTACAAAAGCAGAGGTGTCAACGCGGGGTGATAAGGTAGCTGATGTGTTCTATGTGACTGATACAGCTGGAAACCCCGTTGATGCCAAGACAGTAGAAGTTGTTTGCCAAGAAATTGAACTAACAATCTTGCAAGTAAAAGACGACTGTATGCATACAAAATCTCCTCCAAGGGAACCTGCCATCCGATTCTCCCTTGGTGATCTCTTCAAATCAAAGTCAGAGCACTTTCTGTACAGTCTTGGATTGATAAAATCCCATTCTTAGATGTTGTATTTTGGGCCTATTGCAATGGAATTAAGTAATTGCCTTTGAAGGTTGTATGTATGGACGATGGTTCTCTAAAAACCATCGTCATTCATCTGTTTTCCACTGTGACAATTACCTTGCTAAAGACAGAAATTGGGTACAGCAATGCCAGAATCCGGAAAGCACAATACCACTGGGATTTGCCAAATATGATTTGTTGATCATCGAACAGAAGACCAGCAATGGAGAACTATTCACCACACTGGCCGAACATGCCCCTGTCATTTGATGACCCAGGAATTGCGAAATTGACCTCATCATAGAGAAGTGTGAAAAATTGGTAGAACTAAAAGAAGACAACGCTAATTACAGTGGTGGTAGGAGAAAGGAACTAAATCCACCTAATCTAGAATTGCTTATACAAGTTGTACAAATTACAAGCTGATAAATAGTCTTTGTTCTATAGAATGACAACTCTTCAAACTACACAGGTAAAGACCATTGATGAATCACAATGTTAACATAGATTCTTAGCACTTCTTGGCCTTGTAGGAAGTAAAATACTCCTTTTAGCCACTGGAGGTTTCCTTTGAAAAGTAGAAGGCACGATCCCAAGTCTATCTGCAAGAATTGGGCAGACTGATGGAGAAGGCGTTGGATACTACTAGACTTCTTGCTGAACATCTAAATTTGAAAGGAGTGTGATTTGGTAGGAGATTGGTACAGCACGAGGTGACAATTTGGGGCAATTGCTGGTATCTTTTTCTTTCCTTCATCGAATAGGAACTGCACCCCACCCTTCTGTTTAGAGATTCCTGGTTGGATCAGCTAATACACTGCTTCCCCCTTATTTCTTAAATCATTTGAATCCACTAGCACTTCTGATCACTTGCATTTCTTATACCGTTGCATTGATGATGTAAAATATGTAAATAATTGTATAGCAAAGTCAATGGAGTTGGCCTCTAGATGATCATAGTTCATTGTTTGTGATCGACTTGACTGTGGGTTGGCCTCTGTATAGCTCTGTATCCTCTGTTTCTTTATCAGCCCATAATAATAAAAGTTTATTACAAATGTGTGTGGTGCTTGTTTGTGCTATTGTTCTGTATTATGTTTGGCACTTTTTATGAAGTAACAGCGATGATGATACTTCAGGTATTTCGTGGCAATGTTGATTTGCTCTGTCTGATTTATAAGATTTTTGTCGTTATTTCACGGGAGGTTGCTATGCGTTGTATGATCTCCAAGTGCAGCCGAGGATAGTTAACAACAAATCATGAACTCCTATGGAGAATGAGCCTTCAAAGGATCTAAAGAAAGTGAATTCTCAAGGAATTTATGTCTTATTTTTAAAACTAGGGTTTTAAGTATATCACAATGTTCTTTAAATATCCTCAAGTCAATGGTAATGGTTGTTAGAGAGCCGTGGACTTACAGGAACGAAGAATAATGAATTTCAAGAAAATGTTGTGTTCAAAGATATCTTTACAGTGTTGAAGTACAAGTAAGCATTGCCTGACATAAAATGGATAATTAAATAATTTTAATGGTAAAACAATCGGTATGATTTATATATGGCTTAAAATTAAAAGTAACTCATCTAAAATAGGAAAAACAATCAACGTTAATCATATTAAATGCATTTGGATCTTCATCTCAGATACTTTGATTTGCAAAGCTTGGGGACCTATCTTAGATACTTGTTAAAAGACAACATCCCACCCGCAAATAACTTTTCATTTTATTAGAATGAACAATTTGTAGGCATTTTCCAATTTGTAGCAATTTGTAACCTTCATGGACAACCTTCAAGCAACAAAATTTGTTACAATTAGATGATTTATTAAATAAAGAACAAAGCTTCTACATGTATGATTTTTCTTTTTGCAATCATGACTCCCATCATGACCTACCAAAATTTGGCATTCCTCCAATTCATTTCCTTGGTGTGATTCAAGAGAGCAATATGTGCACTTTTCATCGCAAGAATGGTTACCCATACAAGAGTGATCAGAGGAATGGCCCTTCTGTAGAAAACATCGCCAAAAACATACAGAACATTTACAAACACATACAGAGAGTCCCTGTTTCAGTTCTGCAAGTGATAAAATTGCCTCCAGTTGCAACTTTTGTAGGACTCGAAGGACTACTTTGATCCATTGCTGACAAAAGGTTCCACCAAACAGGGGAATAAGGATAGTGATCAATCATCAATTATTAGATGAACAAATGCTTTCAGCGAGCTTCAAATAAAGTAGCTGAAACTGATGAACATACCTGGTGAGGATCATGTGGGTTTTCCAGCGCAAGCACTGCAACATCACCATGAGCAGCCAAGAAAAACTCTAGGTTGGCTTCACAATGGATCTTAACTGTATGTCCTTGTGGCATGCTAGCACATACTACTTGACACAACATTACCATTTAAAATAAGCATAATTGTCCAAAAGACATAGCTGGCACAAATGCCGCTTGAATGAAAATAACACTGAAGCACAATTCCCATTCTAAAATCTAATTTCTGCATCCATCTAATAAAAGTGGCATCATATAGAATGTTTCAAGATAGGTCTGAAATTAGCTAAGTAATTGGACTGTTGAGAGGCCATGATGGATGAACTGTTGAGAGGCTAACTGAAATCCTTTTTTATATGATTTGTGACACAAGTAGAGCTAGTCAATATTACCATACTAGGAGTAATGAGCAAGGGATGTCTCTGTATACGATGTTGCCATGGAATATAATACTCATAGGAACAGTGTGGGCTGGAGGACAATATAGAGCTCCTTCATGGGCCCAAGCATTTGTTTTCACCTCCTTGTCAACCACCTGTGGCTTCTCTGCGTCATAAGGAATATATCCTAGCAGGGATTCAGTTCATCACAATGTGATATGGTTTAAGGTCTTCATATTTCTAGGCAAATACATTAGAATGTTCTTTGAAAAGATTAACATACCTCTCCTTAAAATTTTGTATATCAATATGGTACCTAGTTGTTGTTTGCGTGAATTCATTTGTTTAACTTCACCTTCAACTAGGCAATCTTTAAGGTATCTAAACAAGTTCAATGGATATTTATGACTACTGAAATTCTATTTCATAGCCACTTTAACCCCCGAATAGGGTTTTCGGCATGTCTACCTCAATTGAAACTCATTATCATCGACCCTTTCTTTCAAAAAAGCCCAATCACATTTCAATATTCTTCCAGACACTATGCCTTACGACGTTCCCTTTGCAACATTAGGTGCAAATGCTAGTTTTATTTTATTTTAGAAATATGGTATTAGTAATCTATTATAATCAATAATATTTATGGTAGAATAAGAATAATTCTCTGTGATTAAAGAGATTGTTACATGTTTTTTAAAATGGGTAGATGTTTAATTTATATTTTATATTTAATTTTTTCATAATTAGTAACAATAATAATGATAATTTAATATTTGAATTAAGCTATAATTTACTGATTTTAATGATTTTTTTTTAATCTTGGCAATGTGAAACGTATGATGAAGTAAGTGTTTTGATGTCTATCTCTATTTAAGTAAGTGTTTTGATGTCTATCTCTGTTTACCCGTCAGTTAATTTATATTCATATCTTAATTTTTTTTTCATGTAATATTCATAACTTTTAATACATAGAAAGAATTTAGAAAATTAATTTTTATGAGTATCAAGTTTTTATATTTTATTAATTAAGTTTAACATTAAATTTTAAAATATTATAGTTATATTTTAAATAAGAAGGGAGCTTTCAAAGTGAATAGATATAAGTGAAGGCCATGCCCAATTGTTGCAACAACTTTGATGGAACAAAAGAAATTTTAATGAAAAAATAAAAGTTGGAGCTTCTAATATATTATTTCAGTTTTCATAAAGAAAACAAGTTCTACGGGTGGTGCAAAAGGGAAACATTTGATGATGCTTACCTCGCGTTACTATTAAGAAAAAAGGATGGTTGCACGGCAGCTAGTCCCTACCTTAAGGTGGAGGAGCAGGAGGAATAGCGAGCCAGAGCTAAAAGAAAGACCGGCTTGTATAGTCGCAAAGCCGCATGTAGTTGTGCCCTAGTAGGCATGCCCATGGACAACACAACAACCCCTTGGTAGGAAGGGGGACGTTATTCCCCAGGCAAGCGTGCCCACCGATGAGACATCGACCCCTAGCATGGGTCCGTTGTGACTCGGTGGGACTTCCAGGGAGGAATTGTGCCTTGAGCAGGCGCACCCACCGACCACACAAAGACTCCTTGGCAGGAAGGGTAATGTTGTGCCCCAGGTGCGCGCACCCACCAGAGGCATATTGACCCCTGGCAATCAGAGGGTTGGGGGGCAAATGTAATATATATATATATATATATATATATATATATATATATTAATATATATATATATATATATAGCAAGAAAATGACATCAAGGAAGGTTTTTGTGAATTTTTCTGGAGTAAAGACAACTATTACATCATCTAGAGTTGCAGGTGGACCATCAAAAAATATTGTTGAACGATTCTAGCCTGAACTAATTACTAAAAACATAACAAGTGGCTCCTCAAAGGAAAAGAAGTTGATTTCTTACTGTAATAAATCACAAGTGAAGCATACAAAATTTGCATGGTATGTGAAATATAGAGAAGGTTAAGAAGATATACAGATATATCTATATGTTGGTATGATTTATGATAGTGGAAGTTATGAGGTGTTAGGAAAGGTACTAGACATATGTTCGATGTCAGATTCTAAAGTTGTTTATATACTTACAAAACTTCCGAAGTCACATTATAAGATTAGATATCATTTTGCAATGTCGTTGTATGACATGGTGGAATATTATACAAGGATATGTAAACAAATCATAAATGACATTGCACAAAATATTGTAAGTATTCTTATCTATATTTATGTGTTTTTATTTTGTAATTGTATCATTATATTTTTTATAACTTTGTTATTATTGACATATTATATTTTATTTGACAAAATTTTGTGGAGGGTCTTTCAATTATGTTGTGGGGAATTTATTTTATAGTGTGAGATATTATGAATATTCTTGGTAGTTTCCACTCAGGGTCAGAAGATGATACGAGAAACATGCAAAAAAAAGTACTTCATGATGCTACAAGACTACATTCAAGGGATCAACAAAGGATGCCTATAGTGTATCAATCTAGTCAACCTAGACATGTTACCTTCAAAGATGAGGAAGTTTATGTTGAATTTGAAGCTAACGAATATGTTTTCATTATTAAGGGTGAGATTAAAACTCATATGGGAAAGGAGAAGAGCCATAAAAGACCAATTTTTTTTTTTTCTAGAATGTCTCCCTTCTAGTTGATGATGAGGATATTTATTATGTAGAATAAAATATGATAACCAATAGGAGGAAGAAATTAAAATTTGGTCATTCTGAAAAAAATCATAGCCGGTAGTGAAGATCCTAGTGAAAACTCAAAAGGAAGTACAAAAGTCATTATACTAGGAGCCGATTTAGAGGATGACATTATTAAAACAAAATAAAATTCCATTCAACATCAGTTGATGAAGAAAAACTTAATTGAGGGTGGTCGTACATTTCCATTTAATTTCAGCTAAATATATAAGCCAAATGAAGGATAACTTAAATATGAAATTAAAAAGCTACACCACCTTCATGTTCCCAACTTAAAAACATTGATGAGGTAAGATCCATATGCTCATGTCATTTATTATTTGCTTCTTGTTGATCCAATTCAAGTTCCTAACAAGGAATCATTTGATAAGTCAAGATGTTTTGAATAAAAATATTATGTTCTTGGGGGGAATCATTTTGTAGAAGATCAAAGAAAATTGATTGGGGAATATCCCAAAAACCCTTTGTTTTGAAACAATGAAATGTATCATTTATGTTGGATTAATAGATAGAGAAGAAAAGTTACTAGCATGGGATCATAATAAAAATAATGAGAATAGGATGTGTATGAATTTTATCCAAATGGTCACATTTATTCATAATGAATTTGAAGAAAAATGTGTCGGAGATAATACAAAGGTTAGTCTAGCCTTTTGAGAGGAATGATATATGGAAATACGTTATCAAATTGAGGAAAAATTCAATTAAAAAGGTGGAAAAGTAAATTATGAAATATTTAGAGGTGTGGGTAACATTTTCCATTTGGCATGTAGACCTAGAGAGATATGGGAATTTATTAATGATATTTTCAACATGTTGGAATACATTGGCATAAAAACCCATAAGGTAAAAAATTATAAATCATTGAAATGTACCAGCAGTAAATCAAGCCTTGAAATGAAGCTCCTTCCAAAACATATGACTATCACACCTTCGAGAGCATTACAAGGAGTGAAGGATGAAAAGCTTTTCAAAAAAATATTATCTTGTGTGAAGATAGGGGAATTATCATTGGATGAAATTTGTGAGGAATTTCAAAAGTAATTTTGAATTATTTTCACTTATTTCTAGATTATAAGTTTCTTTGAAATATAACATATTGTCATCGGTATTATTTTTTTATACATATCATTATATTAATGTTTTTTACTTTATTTATTCAGTCACCAGGTTTATATGAGAATGCAAGAACAATTGGTTAAATTGTTGAATGAATATAGTTGGAATGATGTTGTACACAACTATCTAGATTCAAGTTCTACATCAACACTAAAATATTGCTATCTTGCATTTAAAAAGATAAGTTGATTTATACATTCATTTTTATCTGTATACTATTATTGTTTTATAACTTTTACATATATTTCATTAAATATGAAGAAGAATGCAAATGGGCACTCGATAGTTTCAGAAGATTTATTGCAAAAATTCAGATGGAAATACTAAGAATGTAGTGTCTTAGTAATGTTGAACTTGATCCTAGTCTTACTCATTTCATTTTGAATGGGTTCCATTCTATTCAATTGTTGGGTTGTGTTATATTCTTTCCACGACTAGCCCATGTAGTTAAACGGGGGATTAGAAGCGGGGCAGAGCCCTGCCTTCATTGCACCGATTACGTAGCGGGGGGGTCACAGGGGGTTTGAAGGGTGTAGGTAACCCCACTCTATGGGGTCTGAAGCAACACCCCAAATTTTTTTGTTTCGGACCCTATATTAGGTTGGGCAGACCTACCTATAGTTTTGTGCATGATTTTTTTGCACATGGGTTTGGATGCGATGGTTTTCGGTCTATGGTTTTGGACGCAATAATTTTTTGTCCATGTTATTGGATGCTTTGGCATGTATAAATATGTATTGAAATATTGAAATGAACATAATGAAAAATAAAGCTGGTAGTCCCGGTTTTGGGATCCAGGGGAAAATCTCTATGTATATGCGTTTTATGTGTTATGCTCTCACATTGTTTATTTTCTGTGTTTTAGAATTCGTATGCAGGTAATTTCTTTACAGGGTTAAAACCTACACCAATATCAAATAATACAAGGTGATTTTGAAGACATTACAAAAATCATACCTAAAAGAGATTATTCCATAGTTATTATAGATATTCCTTATGGTTTCAATATCTAAAACATTGAATATGATAGTGACACTTATACTTATCAAGATTTTAGTAAAGAAGTTGCTGGATTTCTAGAAGTCACAACATCACCATTTTGGATATTTGTGAAATTTTATTGAGAAACACAATTTTCAATGTTATTAACAAGATTCAAAGGAAAATAAAACTCAAGGATGCATCTTACATGGTAAGAAGTCGAAATTTTTTGTTTGATTAATATTAAAAAAATCATGTATGTACAATTTAATTGCACTTTTACTATTTCATGCTACAAGAAAAATTAAAAACTTATTGTTTGCAAAGATCAACCAATTATAAGTGATTGTGAGTTCATCCATGTTGATTGTCAAACAAAAGATGATAACTACAAGTCTATGCTTCCGATTGGGTAGATGGAAAGAGTCATAGTGAAGTATTAGTTCATGATTCAATTGTAAAAATATTAGCATATCAAGATAAAGAAGCAAAAGGAGATATAGTTAACTTTTATCAAAAAACCGCAGTCATTGATTAACTATCTTATAGATTTATGTTCAAATGAAGAAGGTTGGATTTTGGATTTATTCTTAGGCTTAAGAAAGTTTTATTTTATAAAATTGATTTTCAATATTTTCTTTTTTAATTTTTATGTGTTTATACTAATTTACTTAATTATTTATTTTGTACTTGATGATTAGGTACAACACTAACATATTTCTTACAAAAAGAAAGAAATTTCATTTCCATTAAAAACAATCCAGTAAAGTGCAAATTTATTCACTAAATAATTAATGTTCTTTAATTTCCTCCAAATGAAATGCAATAATTTGGTTTTAGGAAAGGATATTTTAATGAATCACAAGTGACAAAAAAGGCAAAGAAACCTCAACCACCATTAGATGTAATGATTGGAAAGGCATACAATTGGAGATTCATAGACATCAAAGATCCATCAAAAAAGGTAAATGGTCAAACTAAAGTAGAAAATATTATGGAAGAAGACAATGTAAAACTCTACAAAATGAAGAATATGGATTAAGTTATATTATTGATTAAATTTAATTTATGATTGGAAATCAAGCTCATTTTTTGTAACTATTAATTAGTTATATTTGTAATGTTTTGACTTTGAAATTTTAAGAGAAGAATAAGCATTCAATTATTGTTGTTATATGTTTAATATTTGTATTATGTGAATTATCTTTAATTTTTATGTGAATCATTATTTTTTGAAAAAAAAATGTGATTATTATTTTATTTTGACATGAAATTCATCAAAATTGTTATTTTTAAACACTTTTAGTTAATTTTTTCCTATAAAAATTGTTTATTTGACATGTCATTTTTAGCAAAAAGGTCTCAAAATGTGTATTTTGTTTGTTATATCTATATTCAAAATGTGTAGTCTTATGTCAACAGTTAAAAATTATTGTTTTGTTAGTGCCAATTATTTGATGTGCATTAAATATTAATTAACGATATATAAATATATAGAGATCCAAACATTAAAATATCGACCCTTTTTTTAACTATGCAAAAGAACAAATATCTCACTACAAAAAAATGAAAAGAAAAAAATACAAACCTAGAAAAAAATAAAAAAATATGTCATGGTAGAAGAAGAAGATGATTATTTAGGAAAATGTTAAATTTAGAAAATAATTATCCACACTTAATACATTAGAAAATTTAAAGTCAAAAAATAAGTCTTATAAAAAAAAGAGTTGACATTGCATCAACACTTTTCAAAATCAACATAAAAATCACTAACATTTTAAAAATAATGTTTATCCTTGATACATAAAATTTTTAAAGTGTGAACAATATGCTAAGAAAAAATTGTTATGAATCAACAGTTTTCAAAATCAAATGATTATTTTGCTACCTCAAAAAAATGGGTACTCAGTACATTTTTTTTTTTTCATAATTTACATTGTTACAACTTGCTCATCCTACAATCTAAAATAAAGAAAAACTATGTTGTGTGAAATGACTCTTCTTTATCTCCAGAAAACAAGAATCAAATGACATATATTGTACTCCACAAAAGTTGCAATACTAATTTCTATGAAAACAAAGTTGTAGATCTGGATTCCTTACTTTAGTTGGTAGCAACTTAATTTTAATGTGATATATCAATTCCTTGTAGGCCTCCTTAATGACCAATTTGGAATTAGTTGAAGCACTAGACTCCTCGCGACGGTCCAAAAATTTCTTTATCAACACCACAAACATTCTTTTAAAATCAAAGTATATGTTATGATCCATGCAAAAAATGAATCTCCTCATCAATTTGAATAATCGTAAGGAAGTAATTTGAATGCTTATAAATGAGAACATAGAAAGAATATTCATGGGTACAATGTTATGGATGACCTCCATTGTTTTTTACCCACAACTAATGAAAGTGTCGCCCCTTGTCTTCAGCAAAAATTCCATGCACTAATAATTCCACAAGAATTACATGCATAGATATGACTAAACAATAAACACACATTAATCTAACGTAATTATAATTATGTAAAAATTATCAATCCTCACATAATTTCCATCGTCATGATCCCCTTCCGTTGGGGAGTCAAACCCAATCTTGCTTAGCAACATAGAAAACAAAAAAAAACATAATTACATAACAAACATAAGTCACACTATTTTTAATTAACTAAATAATAGTTATATAAGAATAGAAAACTGACTAGATCCAATAAAAATTAATTTGATTTATTAAGAGTACCTAGCCTAAAAACTCACAATAATTAACCACTTTTAATGCACATGTAACACATATGGAAGCATTACCTCCAAATGGAATAACCAAATATCATTGAGGAGTAGAATGTCGTGTGTAAGGTTTGCCATGTTTTTCCACATCCATTGTATTCTATTGAGAATGGTTTTACGTACTGGAGAAAATATTTATTGAAAGGCGTTGTACCCAAGTTCCAGTCTTGGGAAGATATTGAATGTGGGTTTAAAGCCAAATATTGATGCTAGTCATTATAAGGATGAAGATATAATTAAAACAGATGTAATGGTTGACTAGTAACCATCAGTCCAAACATGTGCTATTTTTTTCATAAATTGTGGAATGTACTTGATAACGTTGGTAGTTACCGGGGAAGAAAAAACATTTCTAGTTCCATTTTATATGTTTAAGCCATAGTTACTAACCAATTTTAAGTGAAAATTATTTTTGAGCATATTTAAAAAAAATCACCGATATGTTTCAAAATTTACGAAATCCACTTGTAATTGAGTTTTTACTAAAGGTGCTGGTTAGTTTTGCTTTCCCTACCGACCGATGCCTCTCATTAGGCTCTGACAAAGCTTAAGTAGCAATGCATAAATTTTTCTTAATATATTTTTATGACCTACTCAAAGAGAAACTGTTATTAAATTAGCTTGATGTCTCTAGCTGTTATTAGATCAACTTTTATTACTTCAGCCTATGTGATCCTTGTGATCCTTATGTGTTTTAGATAATTTTGTATTTTTTTTATAAATTTAGTTAAATATGGTAACTATGGTTTAATCATACTTGAAAAAAAAATCATATTGGTGTTTTATTAGCATAAGTCAATTGGCATGTTAATTTCTACACTAATTTGGAATAAGGCTTCAAAAATTTTAATTTAATTATCAATAATTATTAGGTGGATGGAATACTCGAGAGGCACACGTTCAATTCCCACTGTTGTTGTTATAACCTCTAGGTTGATTTGAATCATTGTTACTATAAGCTCTAGGTGCTTATGTATGCCCCTTCTGTAGTGTTATTTTTTCGTAGCTGAGGAGTTATTTATGCATTGGTAGTGCCCAGCACACGGAAGTGAGCGAGCATATTTCACTCTCTAAACACTTTACTTTATAAAGTGATTTTATAAATTTAAAAAGTGACTTCTTATATTTAATGAATAAAGGGTGACTTTTTATCAAGTGAGTGTGACTTTTAAAATTTGGGTCACTTAAGTGATTCAAGTGGAGCCAGTGTGAGATTAGGTCATGATTGTTGATCTTGAGATGGTGAGATTTAATCTCAATCAATGAGATCTAGGGTTAGGAATTTTATTCATTGACGAGAAATAAAAGGAGAAAGGGAGAGTCAAGAGGAACTTCATTTTTCATGAGATTTTGAGAAGAGGAGAAAGAAAACCAAGGGGATAAGTTCAACAAGAGGAGTTGAGCTAAGAGAAAGAGTGACTAGTCTGTATAGTAGATAACAAAAGACACAAATCCTTAGGAGCAACATAAAAATCGAGGTAGGTATAACAAAAATTTTGAGATGTTTTTGAGAATTCAATGAACAACAAATGACATGAACATCGAGAGCTTCTACAATGCACTTAATACATAGGTTGTACAAAAATGCGGACATTTTTCAAGAGATGACTGGATATGAATTTTGAGAGATGTATAACAAGAACTTCTAAGCAAATGGGCATGGTTTCGAAGGTCGTTTGGGCACAAAAATCAAGAGTTGAGGTAGCACAAAATTCTAAGAAACCCGGGCATCATTTCTAAGGGAAATAAGTTGTATTTATTTTTGATTTGATTGTTGTAAATTTTCTTTAAGAAATAAAAATCCCTCCTCTCTCTCTCTCACCAGTTTTACTTATGGCTTTTTATAGGGTCATTTGACCAAAAGCACCTATGTTAAATTTGTAGGTTGTTTGAGCTATTTTAAGAAAAAATGAGTAGAATAGATTCATGTGTTTTAAGTTTGAAAATATCCATGTTTATGAGAACAACATGAAACATGTTGGGTTGTTTCTTACGACAACATAAAATATGTTGGGTTGTTTATGATAACAACATAAAATATGTTGGGTAAGGCATTAAACTTGATGTGACTTTATGAACTTGAAATTGAGTTGGACCTATGCTCAATTTTTTCTACTCGTAAGCACAAGGGAGATTTGAACCTTGAACCTGCTTGAACATAACACTTCATTTTCATGGTCATTCCAAATTGAGTTTCCCCTAAGGATTACGATCATGTTCATTAATTAAATTTAAACATGAAATTATTATAACTACAAACATGAATCATTACTTTATTATTTCATGTAATACGTATATTATGAATTTTTCCCAAAAAAAAAATCTAGTGACCCAACTTATTATCTGGACTATAAAGCTCCACTGCATGCAATTAATAGATTAGTGATATTGTACTTTACCTCAATCTTCTTACATTATTATTTATTTGGAATATTATTTTTAATCTAGAATTTTTTTGCATTTAATAAACACTATTTTATGATTTCAAATACAGTTAGATATACTCAACAAGCTCAATAGTGGTTAAATAGCTCAAGAGCGATCAAATATAATCACAATCGTCATCCATGGTTAACACTTATTATCAATAGTTAACCGTTGTCAACTATGCTTAACTCTCTTCAACCATCATAAACCATACTCAACCATGTTCAACCATCCTCAACCATGTTCAACCATCCCCAACCATGTTACAATAGCCAATCATGCTCAACCATAATCAACCATAATGAGTCATTATCAACCATCATTAACTATACTTAACCCTCATAAACCATAACTTAAGCATATTTAGTAATACTCAATTAATCTTCCACACATAAACTATTAAATAACATAAGCACATTAAAAATTATGTATCACAATAACCTTTTCAAACTAAAAATAATGCCACATTACAATTATGCATTATATAAATGCATAGCTAGAGCTACACTTAAAACAACGAAACTCAAAATTAAGTTATGTTCAATGCACAATTAGTCCACATTACAATTATGCATTATATAAATGCATAGCTATATCTATGCTTAAAACAAATAAAGTCAAATTTGAGTTAAGTTCAATGCACAATTAGTCTTTTTAATTTGTTGCGTTATGATTTGTAATTCGTTAGAGTCATTAGCTCATAAGCATCCAACCAACGCCGAATTTCGGCTTAGACTTTAAGCTCCCCACAGATAAGACAATTACTTCAAAACTCGTGCGTTATTTCATATGTTTGAAAAGTCTCTAAGACAATAATGATATGTTTGAAAATTCTATTATAATAAGCTTCATAATGAATACCCTATTACTAAACTTCTCTCCTTTGTTATATCTGATGATTTAATAACTTCATTTTTAAATCAATTCCAAAACTTTAATATATATGAAATTTAGATTGTATAAAACTCAACTACCTGAAATTGAAACAATTAACTTACTCAAATTGGTGGTAATATTGATAATGCGACAAGCACCCACCGCAACGATTTTGTTTGCAGGCTGCACACTAATAGCAATGTCAATGTCAATGTCACTTCGCGATCTTTTCGATGTTTATTTCGAACCGTTCGTTCTATAAGAATCTATATTTTCACATCTTTCTTGTCATGCATTTGGACAATGTCCAGCTGTTTTTGGTTGGCCTAATCCCAGGCACCTTATTATACGGCTCATAGCCCCCGGATCTTCCGGATTTTTATTTAGATGGCTGATTCGCTAAATATTTTGTAATCAAGTTGGGCATAGGCTTCGTTAAATAGTTGATCTTATTTAGGTCTCTCTAATTACTAAATATTCTGTAAATCAACCATCTAAATAAACTCAAAATTTAAAATGTTGGATACCATGATGAGTCAATCATTCTTATTAAATTTATTGTTTTTCGGTTAAAGCCGGAGTTGTTTTTATCTGCAAAGTTTAATTAAGGTGATATAAGCTCAAGTATTTTTTTATTATTATAAATGTTTTTTAATTCATATATAAAGTTAGCATTAAAAAATATGTAAAACACTTGTAGAAGATTTACATTACACCGTTTTTATATTAACAATAAAATTTGAAAATATAGATTAATATTATATAGATGGTTGAATTTTATTTTGGTTTCATTTTTTTCTCGATTTGATTCTTTTTCGTCACTCTATATGTGATCCTCCTACTCACTCTCACTTCCAACGAAAATAAGGAAATTAATATATTTTGTCGTAACTTAACAAAATGTATAAACATTTGGGAGTTAAGTATGAAATTGTATTTCTTTTTTATTAATTCACAGTTTATTGTATGATAGCACCACGTGTGGAAAGCGGCATCGATATTGTTAGGTTTGTGACACCCATGTGGAGGGCGTCTTACATTGGCCAGGCGGAAGGTTTATTATCTTTTTCCTAGTTCCATTTTATTGAATTGTTTAATTTACTTAAATAAAGAATT
>APFE030342228.1:31107-57282 GCA_000404065.3 Pinus taeda | reverse complement strand
TATATTTTGTTTTATAATGAATATTCAGATGCTATGTAATGGTTTGCCTTGTTAGTGAACGCAGGTCTGAAGGTGAAGGAGGAGCTCATCCGGATCAACAAGACTGGACTACTACAACAAGCATTGGACCTAAGGTAAGATCGAGAACATTTGAATTCTTATAAAATGATATGTATCTAGAGAAGGATAGCTCTTATTTGGTTTGTTTGTCATTAGAGAGTCTTAGACTCCTAGGAAGGTTAGATTTGCCCGCAAGTATAACTCATTCCGCGTGACAAATATATTTCTTGCCATGAGTGTTTCCATGTCTACTGATATCACAAGTGTTCATCTGCCTCTCAGTAGCACATGTACAATGGTTTCTAGGAGAGTAGAGTTGAAGACACCGTCCAGAGCACACTTGGGGATGTAATCGATCAAGTGTTGATGAACTTGCCTACCCATGAAGACATCAAGTTGCTCGTAGACAAGGACATAAAGATATGACGACATCGGCATCACAAAATGTAGCACCATGAACAACAACTGAAGGCAGCATACTAGATGCAACGAATGCAAGAGGAAGGTTGTTGACAACACATAAGAGGAACAAAGTTGCAAGCTCAAGTAGATTTACTTGTGGTGAAAGAAACTTTGGAGACTCACGCTACAAGGTGATGACACGACATGAAGATCACACGAAGGCAAAGAATGGAACAAAGGAGGAGTTTCATGGGCTGAAGCAACAACTCAAGGAAGAACAGGTACAACAATGAGTGCGACATGCACTCATGGATGAAACTGCACCCGTACAGGTTATAGAGCCATCCCAGTAGCTATCATAGAGCAGACATGTTGAACAATGTTGTTGATCACATGCAAGGGAATTCAGCGACATGCATGTCATTGTGCGCACACATGTGATCAAACCATTCAGACACTCACAGAGGCAAAGACAAGAAGCAAGTCTAACTGGAGCTGAACATGCAGTTGACAGTTGATGCACATGACCACCAACACACACTGGAAGATCAAAAAGGACACTATGCATCAGTGTGTTGCTGGTTTGACTGCACCCAAGAAGACCATGTGCATGTTAGCAGAAGAGTTGGATGGAGGAGCCATACCAATGCACTAGGATGCAACAAAGGCAAGAGTTCGCTTCAACAAGATGTCACCATGGAGCGCATGCATACCTTCACGGACAACCAAGATTGGCATCAACTCACCACCTTCACCATCACAAGCATGTCAAAGAGTTGGTCTCATCACAATGAACCAAGTGTCAGTGATGTCTTGCATGGCTTGCTTAACCCATGTTGTCTCACATGGGCACATGTGCATTGTAATGTAACGTCTTGTCAAGTGGAAGTTCAAGTGTCGATAGTTGGATGTAATAGTCGTAGAGTAGATGAAGAGTCATGAGGGTAGATTAACTGTCATAAAGGGGAATGTCAAGGGTCACCCCACCCTTTGCTATAAATAGAACCTCATAACTCATTGTAAAGGATTTTGGTCAGCCAATCTTCTGATAGGACTATCTTAGAGAAAGCTTAGACAATATTGTAATGAGCCTTGGATTCTACACTGCGTAGAGCTAGTAAATATCTTTGGAGGAGCAGGTGGTTGTGGATGTAATGTTCTACTGTCAGAACTAGTGGCTAGACATGGATGTATTGTATGACTGGAACTTACACTTATTAATATAATAGAGCCATCACTTTTCATGCATATGTTGTATTGTATTGTATTCTATCTGGTTGACTCTAAATGATATATGTATTTGTTTATTTATTTATGCATGTATGGAATTTTCTGTGTATGTATGTATGAATCTTTCTGAAATGTGCTATTGGTTTAACCATCACTTTGGATTGCTAGCTAACTTTCCTTCCATGTTGTGATGCATCTTTGCTCGTGTGTTCCCTTCTTAACTCCGTGCCATCACATGTTTCCAAGGGGCGCACTCATCTCAGCCCCGTGTGTTTGAACCTCTCATGCACCTTCCTTGGCTTGCTGCAAATGTGACACCCTTGCTACCAACACAAACATCTTACTTGCCTCTACGAAAAATCATGGTCTAGGCATTACCAGACAACCCACTGCTAGGACTCCTACACCAAACGGTCTGAGGTCTACTTAGGACTTCTTATCGGGGAGATCCCCTTACATGTAGGCGGGTCCATCACCATCGACAATAAGAAAATATACTTGATCCTGAACATATATTTTTTTTCTTTTCACATTTAGGTTGAGTCTAGATCAAGGTTAGCCCATATGTTGGATGAATACATTTTCTTTTATGAATAAAGTTGACTATAGGCTAGGGTTAGCTGACATGTCGGAGGGAAAAGCAATCAACATAATTGCAAGATCTTGCCACTAGGATTGTGTGAAATTTGGTCAATCTTGAATAACCTATGAGACAATTTGTATCTTGCATTGTTGGTTCCCACCCTCAACCCCTTCCAACGAGATTTAAAGTCATAATTTAATAGACACCAAACCCCACACAAACCTTTATACCTCGTAGCTAAATAAAATCATGAAAACATATATCCATCCACACACACACACACACACATATATATATATATTTCACAAAGATCTCTATATTAATATTTATTTACAATTAAATCCAAATATTTATTGTTTTTAAATAATAATTATATACTTTATATATATAAACCTCTAACATCCTCCATGATAAATACAAATCTTTGTTCATATTTCGATATGGATAATATGTATATCTAAACTTTTATCGTTGTACAAATATCACTAGATTTAGAAATCTCCCATGAGATTTATCCATTTTATGGATTCTCACTTGCGTACATGGTGATAAGAGTTAGTACATGACATTAGATAAAGGGTTTAGACTCGTTGTTAATTTAATAATTTTAATTGACGGTTAAGCTTGTTAGTCCCTGCCTTGCCAGGGAGTATAGCATTCGCCTTGCGGTCAAAGTGCGTTGACTCTGCATTATCAGGTTGTGTTTTTGCAATTTTAACCAAAGTTTATGGAAAATGCTTAATATTTCTATTTTTTTTTATAAATTTAAAAATAAATTTCTAATTTTGAATTGGGTGAGGGAGCTTTGATGGAACATAATTCCCCTGGTGGAGGGCATTTTATTTTCGGTATTTGTGAGTACCTAACAATTCATTAAACAAAGAAAAAGAAAAACTAATTTGCGAGTGGCCATTACGTTGGCTAGTGCTTTGATAGTGACATTGTTATGTTGTTAATCTGCCTAATGATGCCAAAAATGATGTGATTTCAGGATCTTTGCATAAGCCGGGGTGGGGCGGCTAAAAAAATATCAAATTATTGTGAATGGCCATTGCGTTGGTTAGTACTCTAACACTGACATACATAGTTAAGGCCATTTTCATAAGCAGGGTAAACAAATTTGCCAATAATATATTATGTTTCCTTTTGTAGATCTTTTATTGTGTAGAGGACGGAGTATGTGCAACATAATGGGTGTGTTGAGGAAATTGTATTGTGCATTGATGAAATTAATTTTAAACTATTTTTTAGTTAAAACATTGACATATTTGGATGTGTGGGAGAGTAGTTGCGTAGAGCTATGATTTTGTGAGTGATCTGGTAGTGTGTTATTGCTCTACCCAATGGTGCTAGAGTTTATGTGTTTGCAGGTCCTTTGCAAAGGTGTGGGGGTCACTGAACAAATATTTAAGTAATAATATTATTTTTTTCTTGTGTGGATCTTTTACTGTGTGGGAGAACGAGGGTGCAGAGGGAACTGTGTTTGTAGTTGAAACCTTCACTGATTTAGCAGTGCGAGAGAGAAGTCACGTAGAGCTATGAATCTTTGCGGAGGACGAGGTGTGTGTGGGAGAACGAGGATGCAAATTGGAACTTTAATTAATTTAACTATGAACAAATTTCGAATTAATATTAGTATGTTTCATTGTGTGGAGCTTTTACTATCCGGAGGACAAAGTATGTGTGGGATAACGGGGGTGCATAGAGAACTTTATTCAAGAGAGACGAAATTAATGTTAATCTGTGTGGAATGAAGGATGATTATGTTTCATTGTGCAAAGATTTCTTTTGTGAAGCTTTACTTGTGCAAAGCTTTTACTGTGAGAAGGATGGGGTATGTGTAGGAGAACGAGGGTGCATAGGGAATTGATGGTACCAAATTAATGTTAATATGTTATTAGTATGTATCATTGTGTAGAGAGGGATCTGTATTTCTCAACGAAAAAACTAATTTAAACTTGTTTGCAGTTGAAACCTTCACAAATTTAGTTATGCAGGAGAGCAGTTGCATAGAGGTGTGATTTTATAGAGCTATGAATATTTCCAGAATGAAGGAGGTGCAGAGGAAAAGGTACATGCGAGAGAACGAGGATGCATTGGGAACTTTAATTAATTTAGCTGTGAACAAATTTTGAATTAATATTGTCATGTTTCATTGTGCAGAGATTTTACTGTGTGGAGGACGGATATGTGCAGGGGAACAAGGGTGCATAGGGAACTTTATTTAGCATGGATGAAATTAATTTTAAAATACTAATGTACTATGTTATTATTAAGTTTCATTGTGTGGAGCTTGCATACGTGGAGCTTTCCTTCCGCGGAGCTTTTACTGTGCGAAGAAAAGGGAATGTGCAGGGGAACGAGGGTGCAAATGGAACTTTAATCCACATAGACAAAATTAATTTTAAACTATTTTACATTTAAAATTTTTGCATATTTAACAAATAAGGTCCATAGTTAACATGTCTGTAATGTCTTGGTTCTGTTTCTTTGGTTAGTGTTTTCCCATGCGCAATGAAAGATGTGTAGAGGACGAGGTTTGTGTGAGAGTAGGGTTTTTGTTAGTGAGTATAGCATTCGCCTGGGCGTCAAATCACATTGAATATGCATTATTTGAGTGTAACAAAAAGTGTCATTTGCAATGTTGTGGTTTTTTAGATAGATTTCTTGCCGACATATTTTTTTCTCATGTTTTTCTTGTATTAACAATTTTCTCTTTCACAATAACCATTAGCGTGCTGATATTGTCAAAATTCGATAGAAACAAAACAACCGTACGAATTTTGCGAGGTATTTCTTTGGTTAGTGCTCTCATAGTAAGAGAAAGTCAGGAGTTCTTAATGCAATTATCTTGTATTGTTTCATTTTAAGCTCTTTTCCATTGAAAACTTTTATAGATTTAATAGTGTCAGACAAGAGTTGAATGTGTGGAGGATGGCATACATGCATGAGAACGGGGATACAAAGTAAACTCTATTATGAAAACATGAAATTAATTTAAATAGGAATATAGAATCTAGCAAATATTAAATAAGAAACATTACTATTTCATTTTAAGTAAGAAACATTAATTTATGGCAACAAGGAATTTAATAAACATTAAATAAGAAACATCACTATTTCTTTTTAAATAAGAAACTTAATTTACAACAACAAGTTTACTAGAAACTATTAATCACTAATAAAGTTTTAATTTCAAAAAACTTACATTAATCTAATCAATACGATGGATTATTGACCAAATAGTTCATTTTCTCGATTATACTATTATGTTGAATTGAGGCTTCTATGATCCATATCGAGTTAATGAGAAAATTTTTTATCATGTGATTTACGCCGAAAAACTTTTTCTCATATACTGTTATCTGCTGAGAATATGGGCATATGGTATCACCATTAACAACAAATTGGTGGAAGTGTTCATTTTTTTGTCCAACAATATTTTTGATGTGTTCACATGCATCATTTGCCCATATTATTGGTACAAGGCATTATAATCGAATAGGGCCTTCCCATAATCGCAGGGCTTCCACATAACCGTTTTCTTGTTAACTTAATTGGTGTTGCTGTGACTTGCTGTGTAAACCTTTCCCCTGAGCGAAAGGAGCCATTTCTCTTTGAGGCCATCCAGGTCAATTGGATCATACAAAACTGGTAAACAATATAGGCTCTTCCTCATTGTATGCTCCTTCTTGTTGCCATTCCTCTAATTTTTCTTTGTATTAATAACATGGCTTTATCTATTCCTCGTGCGATTGTTGCGTTACTTTTCTTGTCACAATTGTAGATTGTTCTACTCTTCTAAACTATCATAGATTGTGAAATTTCCTTTATTAGTTCTTCTTCTAGGTTTGTTCTGTTGGTTGGTGTTTTATAACTTTGGCATATTTGCAACATTTTCTCTTTTCGATAGACGATCATTACATTGGCTTCATCATTAGTACTGCAGATCTAGATCGATACATTTTTGTGTGGAATGTGCGTGAAATATTTTTCAATTCAGTTTGAAAAGGATGACATACACGTGCTACCTCTAAAATTGATACTAATTCCTACAAGCATAATGCTTTTTTGGTTTTATCATTCTGATACAAATGAGTCGAAATGATCATTCACGTTTGTTTTTTGTTGTTGCCAGCATGTGACTTGAAAATGATATCGACTACTTTCTTTAAAGTCAATTGTCATTACCATAGTAATTAAGGCAACTCCTTCATGTACAGACATGGTTTCCATTACATTTCTTACTGTCACTATGGCTGTTGCCTAATATTTTAGCTAAAGCAAACTGTTGTACATTGTCAATATTGCATTGAAGGCATTTGATGATTAAAAATCTAGACAATAGTCTAACCAAATAATGATCTATCTAGGGACATGTACTAAATATGTCATTGTGCTGCCTTGTCTCTTAACGTATCGGCTCCTAACTCTGCACTCCCAACACGTTAGTTACCCTTATTGCTTGTGATACATTGTGAAAATAAAAAATAAACACATTGGCAATACATATCCCTTTTGTATCTTTGTTCTCCCTCAGATACCTCATCCTCTGCACATTCTTCATTACACACAATGAAAAATTCTTTGCCAACTCCGTATTTCGACCCCCATTCTCTCACATATACCCTATCCTCCATGCATATTCATAGCTCTATGCAACTGCATTTTCACACAATTATTAACAAATTCTTGTGGAGAGAGCATCCATTGCGTGAAGAGCTTTTATTATGATAGCATAACCCTTGATCAATTAATTAGCTTTGTGCAACTGTTCTTCTGTAGAACAACATGTATAAAATTTCTAGATGGAAAAGAGCTTAAAATGAAAAAATGAAAAATAAATGCAGTAGCGATAGGTGTCAAAGCATTAACCAATGAAACACTCTCCCTACCCTGTAAAGGACCTACACCCCGGTAAAACTATTAACAAATGCTTATGTGGACAAATTTCACCCTATAGAGAGAAAAAACCATGATCGTTCGATCGTAGACTATTTTTTAGATTCATGATTTCTTGGAAAATAAATCCTTGATTTTCAATTGAGCTTGAACGACATCTCCAACCTGTATTAGCTTTTATTAATTTATGTTCAACATTTCATGCTTTTCATACGCTATTTAGAGATTCCATTCAAACCCAATTTAAAGATGAAGATATTATGCAATTCCAACTTTGCAAAGAATAAAATGATCTCTATATCCACATCCTCTGTATATCATTAATTTTGTGCAGATTCAAAGCTCTATGTAATTCATCCTCTAGATAGGTAAATATGTAAAATTTTTAAATGTAAAACAACTTAAAATGAAATAATGAAAAATAAACGCACTAGCAATACATGTCATAGTTCTCCTGTATAGATATTAAGGTGTAATAAATGCTTGCACGTGGAGATTTCACTATGCAGAAAGGAAAAACAATGATCGTTGAAGCATTGACTATCTTTCATATCTATGATTTCTTCCAAATACATCCTTGATTTCCAATTGATCTTGAAAAACATCTCAAAGCTATATTAGTTATTGATAACAAGAAACATCATACTACATTGCTTTATGTTCAAGATTTCGTAGTTTTCATGCGATATTTAGAGATGCCATTAAGGCCCAGTTGAAAGCTGAAGATGTGAATTTATGCCAATGCCGACTTTAGAGATAAAAGTTCACGTAAGGAAATAAAAGCTCGAACAATACTCCCATCTTCTAAATGCATTTTGCAAAGATAAAGTTTCTAGCTATTTTTGCTTTGTACTTAAAATTAATTGCTTAATCAACAACATTCTCAATGTTTGTAATTCTATATTTCTTGTTTTCATGTATAATAACCACATGTAATTATTTTGCATGTGAGACATGTTACACATGACACATCATATACACATATATAACCCGAGTCACATAAATGTACGGAAATAAATAAATATGAAATATTTGTATTGGAGAACAAGCTAACATGCACATACCTCGTTCTCCATACAAGGAAACATAAGAATATACCACCTCCTTTGTAGTGGCACATGCCTCCCCCCCTCATCCATGTAAAGGATCTACAACTGCGCGATACATTATGTGGAGTGATTGATATTAAGTGGCTTCGACTGTTTAAAAATCAACATTGTACGAAAGGAAAGTGTGTTGAACCACTGTGCAAGGGGAGAGAGAATGCGAAGGTATGAAAATTTTCTGCGGAAAGATTATGCTTGTTATTGCGCATACTTGTTTTCCATCACAAATCATAAATCAAAAGGTTTGAGTTTAATGAAGCTTTTATGACATAATTTATACTAGTAACGTGTCCATAGTTGCATTGGCCAAGTGTTGATCATTCATTCTTTTTTGGCATGCATGTTTCCAACACATATTGAAATAGTTTTCAAGTGGTGGGGGGGGGGGGTTCGTTACGAATGTTTTTTCTCATATTTGTTGGAATCAATAGTCTGTTCTAAAAACTGTGTATTTTGCTCATTAGTGTAAGCATATGCACATTATTTGTTTTAAAAAACAGGTCCATATTTTACGATATCTGTATTAGGTATGTTGTGGTTCATTTGTTTTGTGATTATATGTCTCGTTAATAGATAAGAGTTTTACACGAATCGATGTGGATATGCATATGCTATTAATGCGTGTATTTTCTGTTATCATATGGCTTTATTGTTTATAGCTATATTGTCCTATTCATTTTCCTGTATGTTTTTTATGTCATACTTATCGTTGAGCAATAGATCATATTGAATTTAGAAAAAAATTAAAGCATGATTGCTAAAGCATCAATGAACATGTGTGTTTGTAGCATTATTGCTAAAGCATCAATGGAGAAGCATTTGTTTACTATAGAAAAAAATCATACAGATGCAACGCTAAGGCAACATAATCTATTTCATTTAAACAATTTTGCATATGCTATAGGACATTGTCTGTTCGATACTATGCAAAATCTATTGCATTTTAGATACAAGTCAACAAAGTTGCGTGAAGGAACAATACAAGATTTCAAGAATTGTCTACATAAACGGAATGTTGAAGTCATATTATCTTAAACGTGAATTGAATATATATGCATTGATACAAATGCATGGTATAAATAGTCCAAATGTTTACTTGGAAATGATGATAAAATCAACTTCAAAATCTATCGTTGGGGAAGAATGAGGACTTTGGGGGGACATATTTTGTGTACATTGGCTATCAAACTCGCTAAAAAATCCCATAAGACTTTGGTCAAAGACAACAACAAAAAATTATTTTCATTCTAATTTAGATTTGCGCAAAAAAAGTAATGACATATAGTTCCATGATGAAAATTCAATTTCCAAACATTTCAAACCACATTTGTGCAAGAAAATATGTTCAACAGGAACTGATCATGAACATAGATGGATGTAGATAGAAGAAATCATCGATAGACAATATTTACGGTGAATGTTGTTTTGAAACAATATGCCAATTGATGGAGAATGAACATGATGTTCCCTATTTACGATGCATAATTGCATAGAGTTTTTGCAATGTCATGCATAATGATTCGTTTGCATTAAACTACATAGAAAAATACATGAACGAACATATACTTATGAATTTCCTGGAATTTTTGAACACACATGTAATGGACAAAATATGAAAGATAACCATGAGTGTTATTATATAAACAATAATCACATATAAATGCAATTCCTTGTGAACCTTGGTCTTCATATAACAAGTGGTCTCTTGGACTCTAGTGATTGTTCACATTCCACACCAACCCTTAGCAGATTAGGTGTCCAACATTCCCCCCCTTAATCTAAAGGGGTATAGACGAGTCCAAGAGGAGAGATCTGATACAAAAACACAACGATGATGACAACAATAAGCTGGCTATACTCCCTGAAATGATGTCATAAGGGGGTGGTTTAAGGATGACCACCAACATTGGAATGCTTAGTATAGTTCCTGAAACTCTTCCAAATCTGGCAAGAAGATAAAATATTTTGCTAGAGGAATTGTCCTTAATGCTTTGGAGAGGGAGACCTTCAACCTGGAAAAGGGAGATTTAAAATCTATGGTGGTTTAACGATGCCCACCAACTCTAGAATTCTTAATGTGATTCATATAACTCTTCTAGAACTGGCAAGAAGTTGAAGTCTTCTGCTAGAGGAAGTGTCCCCATTTCTTTGAAGAGGGATAAGCTAAACATGAAAAGGGACGTCTCAACCCCATATAGATGGTTTAAGGATGACGACCAACCAAAAGCATGCTCAGCGGCATCTCTATCTCTGGCTACAACTCTGAATTATGCAGCAGGTTCAGGTTGTGGCTCAAACTCGCTTGATGTGGCTTTGAAGCTTGCATATGACCATCAATTCCTCCCTTGTTAGATACAAGGTGAGAATATGGAGAAAAATCAACTACAAGACTGTTCAATACTCTAGAACAAGTTTTGGCATATGATTGAAATATATTCTTTCCTATTGAAGCCCATTGCCAAGAAGCGATCCATCTAAGATGAATATTTGTTCTTTCAGGAGGCTTGTTTTTGAAGCATATGTTTGAAGAATGATTGGTTTATGATAGTGCTCACATGTATGAAGATCAAAACAATGATCTTTCATATGGCAAACTTTGTCACAATGTTGCCATTTAACATTCTGTTGTTGCTGCTGTGGAAGAGGAGAAAAATATGGAACATCTGAATGTGAACTGTGTTGAAAATAGCAACAAGAAATGCTAAAAATAACATTGCTATAGATAGCATTTTAGGATATATTCCAATTTTAATTTGTCCTTGAATTAAAATTCGAATTGAGTCTCACCAGTTGTTTGAAAAAATGATTAATTAATTCATCTTGAGTTAATTAGTTGGAGAAATTCAAACATGAAGTCTTTGTGAAGACTTGCAACAGTTATCCCTTTGATTGAGGAAATTATCCCTTAATTAAGGAGACAAGGATGAGTTGTATTTGAGTTGTAATTAGTTAGCTCAGTTAACTGAGTTAAGTCTAGTTAAATTAGTTCCAAACAATTTGTGGAACTAATTGTGAGTTCAGTCAGTTAATGCACGCATGCATGCAACTAGTGTTCTCCAGATAACTAAATATTCTCTCATAAATAACTCATGCATGTCAGTTCAAACAAAGACCCAATTGAGATTAAAGGCAGGGATAGTGTACTATCAGTTGCTAGAATATTCCCATGAGAATATCTCTTGCATGTAGAAGGAATTCATTCCTTGAGGATTGCGCAGTTACTACAGAGGTCAGAACAGTGTGTGTGGTGAGAATCACATAGGTTACAACTGGAGGACCGAAGAGAAATTGTGCAAGGAAATAGGAGGCTTGGAGGATAGAGGACCAGGCATAAGTGTTGTCTATTCTGTCTATGAGTAGCAGTGAGGGATTGTGCTGAGAGCTAGATAGCCTGAGAGCTAAAGCTTTATGTAATCGTGAGATATTTCCACTTGTATGATAATATAGATAGTGGGGTTTTTAGCTGAGGCTTTCCCCAGAGTATTCTTCTGTGTTTCATGTGTGATTGAATCTTCTTCTCTGTTATATGTGTTCTATTTGATATTGCTTAAAATCAATTAAGCTTCTGCAAGTTTGATTGTAGAAGTAGATTAAGTATTTTTCTTTAGTACATTGCATAATTAGTTTAATCTACAGTGAAAATTTCTACATGGTATCAGAGCAAAGGTGATCAAAGTGGAAAACAATATATAAAGAAGGGAGAAGTTCAAAGTTCAAAGTTCTTGATTGTAGGTACAAAATCGATTTCTTATCACATCTCAAAGTTCACCAATGGCATTCAATGGCTTGAGACTCGAGTATGCCCTGGATGGCAACTCGAATTACATAGCATGGAAGGATCACATGGAAGCGGTATTAGAAGACAATGGTTTGAAGGACTTCATTGATTAAGAAGTCCCCAAGCTAGCAGTAGCTAATGCCGAAGAATTAGCAGAATGGAAGAAATGTGTGGTGAGAGCGAGGATGATTCTTCTAGAGGGAGTTTAAGACCATATTGTCTCAAGTTTCCATGGGAAGGAGACTTCATTTTCAATGTGGAAAACATTGAAGGACCTATATCTGAATAACAGTGACCAAAGGAAGCTAGTATTGAAGGACAAGCTTCGGAAAATCAAGTGCGAAAAGGGCGACACGATCTCTACATATTTGAACAAGCTTGCCACCTGCAGAGATGAGATTGAAAGTGTAGGAATCATGACAGCTGATAATGATATGGTGAGTCTTGCTCTCCTCCATCTTCCTAAGAGATAGCATAGCTACCAAGACTCAGTGAATGGAAGAGAGAAACTGCTAGATTGGGAATGACTGTGGTGAGATCTGATGTAGGAGGAGACCAGGAGGAGCACCAGAGATGGTTCTTCATCCAAGCATGATGATGAAGAAAATCTAGCCTTAGCAAGGTGAGAAAAGGGAAAGGGAAGGCTTCCCATTCCAAATCGAGTTCTTTCCATGGTGCGAAGAATATTGACAAATCTAAAGTGAGATGATTTAATTGTCATGAGGTGGGCCATTATGCAACTAATTATCCGTTGAAGAAATCCAAGAAGGGATCCTCGAAAGGATTAGAAGGTGAGGCACTGGCCTCACAGTTCAAATTGGATTTTACCCTCATCGCATGCATGGTTTCATCGATTGCGGGTTGTGTTTGGTACTTGGACAGTGGAGCCTCATTCCCCATGACCAACGATAAGAGTTTATTTAGTACCTTGGAGGAGAAAGACCTCCAGATGTGCATAGAGATGGGTGATGATGGAAAGTACCGTGTTTCAGGTGAAGGTACGATTGTGTTTAAGAGGGAGCATGGAGCTCCTCTCACCTTGATTGATGTAAGTATGTGCCTGGACAGAAGACAAACTTGGTACCGATCATGATATTGGAAGACAAAGGCTATGGTGTAGTCTTAAGGAAAGGAAAGACGTTCCTGAGACACATAGCCACGAGTCAGACCAAGAGGATTGGTATTCGAGTGAAAAATCTATACAAGCTAGAGGTAGATGACTGTGTTGCATTGAGTTCCAAAGCAGAATTCGTGCAAAGCCAAGATATTGGCGAGTTATGGCATAGAAGGTTGGGCCACTTGCACCATGGGGCCCTGAAGATAATGCATCAGATTTATACTGGACTTTCCAAAGGTAAACTTGAGCAAGTGGACACAAGCAAAGGTTGTACCTCGGGTAAGTATGCAAAATATTCCTTTCATAATCGAGATAGTCGAGCTGAAGAAATCTTGGAGTGAGTTCCTACAGATGCGTGTAGACCATTCTCGATAGCCTCTACCGCTAAACAAAGGTTTATGTGATTTTCATTGATGATTTGTCTCGTAGATGCTATATCTATTTCATGCAGAAGAAGGATCAAACCTTCTCAAGGTTTTGTGAGTTCAAAGCCTTGGTTGAGAAAGAACCAGGAAAGAAGATCAGGGCCTTTTGAAGCGACAATGGTGGAGAGTATGTCTCTCAAGAGTTTAAGGACTTCTATGCAACAAAAGGAATTAAACAGGAGTTGAGAACACCTCATAACCTACAACAGAATAGGGTGGCCGAGAGGAAGAATATAATGATTGTGGGGGTAGCTCAAGTGATGCTGCATGACCAAGGCTTACCACTTCATTTGTGGGCTGAGGCATGCAACACAACGGTTTACTTGCAGAATAGAAGCCCACATCACATACTTAGGATGAAGACACCAGAGGAAGCTTTCTCTGGGAAGAGACCAGATGTGGGTCACTTCAGGATTTTTGGCTCATCGGTTTATTTGCATGTGACCAAGGATGCATGGAAGAAGCTAGAGTCGAAAATAGAGTTGGGGATACTTGTGGGGTACACTGATACTCCCCACAACTATCAGGTGTATTTTCCTACCAGTTAGAGGAAAGTGGTTCGTAAAGATATTAAGTTCGATGAGATGAAGGCCATGCGAGTCTCTCTTGAGAGGGAGCTCAAGTTGCAGGCAGAGGAGGAACTTTTGGTTCCTAAGGAGGAGGAGCCTCAGACTAATGCGGAGCAGTCTCATGCAGAGGTTCCAGGAGTGGAGACATCCACTCATACAAAATTTTCTAGAGAGGGGTGAAAATGCACAAGGGAGGCTGACAAATTGTTGATGGATGCGAGAGAGAATATTGGAGAGCCATTTTCTCAGTGTAGATAGAGGAGGTCACCTAAGCGGTACATTGGTTACATGGCCCTTGTTGGGGAATGTGTAGAGACCGAACCATCTTCCTTTGAGGAAGTAGTGCAACTACTGATTTGGGTTGATGCTATGGTGGAGGAGTATGACTCCATATTTCAGAACAGTGTTTGGGATGTTGTTCCAAGATCGGAGAACAAGTCAGTTGTGAGTTCCCGTTGGCTTTACAAGGTAAAGCAAGCTACTGATGGTAGTGTGGAGAAACATAAGGCAAAGTTTGTTGCCCATGGTTTCTCACAGGTTGAGGGGATTGACTATGATGAGACTTTTACTCATGTAGCAAGGTACTCATCTATCAGATTGATGTTGGAACTATCAACACAGATGGGTTGGAAGATCCACCAGATGGATGTGAAGACTGCATTCCTTAATGGAAAGATTGAGGAAGAGGTGTACAGAGAGCAGCCAGAAGGATTTGAGACCTTCAATCACGAGTTGCATGTGTGTCGACTCAAGAGATCTTTGTACGATCTGAAGAAAGTACCTCATGTTTGGTACACCAAGATCGACAAAAATTTCACTGGGTTGGGCTTCACAAAGAGTGAAGTGGATGTGAACTTGTACCACATCATAGTGGAAGGTAGGCAGTTGATCATTATTATTTATGTTGATGATCTGATATTGATAGGTGATGATCAGTTGATCATGTCTTTCAAGGAGGACCTTGCAAGAGAGTTTAGGATGAAAGACATGGGTCTCATGCACTACTTTCTAGGCATGGAAGTGTGGCAGAAGGATGGGTAAGTGTTTGTGTCTCAGGGCAAGTATGCCAATGAGATACTCATGAGATTCCACATGGAGAAGTGCAAGTCCATGCAGACTCCTCTAGCAGGTAACTGGAGGAAGGAGGATGCTACTTCAGGAGAAGTAGAAGAAGCTATTGTGTATTGGCAGCTTGTGGGTTCATTGATGTACTTAGTGAACACATGACTAGATTTGTGCTATGTAGTGAACCAGACGAGTTAAGCTATGGTTCAGCCTACCAAGCTATTTTAGAAGGTAGCAAAGCATGTTTTGAGATACCTAAGAGGTACATCTCAATATGGATTATGGTACAAACAGTTAGAGGGAGTGAAGCTACAGGGCTTCACAAATGCAGATTGGGTAGGGAGTCCATCAGATTGGAAGAACACATCAGGAGGAATTTGCAACCTTGGTTTAGCTGCAATTTCTTCGTACAACAGGAAAAATAGGTTAGTTTCACTCAGCTCAGCAAAGGATGAATACATGGCTGCAAGTCAGGCAACATGTGAGGCCATTTGGATGCAGAAAATTCTAGTTGGTTTGTTTGATCAGAGGATGGATCCAACTGTGATCTATTGTGATAATCAGAGTTGTATCAAACTCTCTGAGAATCTAGTATTTCATGATAGGTCCAAGCATATTGACAATCAATATCATCATCTCAGAGACTGTGTGGTGAGGAGGATCATGTTGTTACAATATATTTTGATCGAGGAGCAAGATGCTGACATTTTGACTAAGGCATTATCAAAGTGTAAATTCGAGTTCCATAGGGACAGGATCAGGGTGGCAGATAATCCCTTTCTTGTTGAGAGGGAGTGTTGAAAATAGCAACAATAAATGCTAAAAATAGCATTGATATAGATAGCATTTCAGGACATATTCCAGTTTTAATTTGTCCTTGAATTAAAATTGAGAATTAAAATTCGATTTTTCTCACCAGCTGTTTGAAAAAATAATTAATTAATTCATCTTGAGTTAATTAGTTGGAGAAATTCAAACATGAAGTCTTTGTGAAGATATGCAACAATTATCCCTTTGATTGAGGAAGTTAGCCCTTAATTAAGGAGATAAGGATGAGTTGTAATTAGTTAGTTCAGTTAAATAAGTTAAGTCTAGTTAAATTAGTTCCAAATAGTTTGTGGAAGTAATTGTGAGTTCAGTCAGTTAATGCATGTATGCATGCAACTAATGTTTTCCAGATAACTGAATATTCTCTCATAAATAGCTCATGCATGTCAGTTCAGACAAAGATCCCATTGAGATTAAAGGCAGAGAGTCAGTTTCTAGAATATTCCCATGAGAATATATCTTGCATGCAGAAGGAATTCATTCCTTGAGGATTGCACAGTTACTATAGAGGTCAGAGCAGCGTGTGAGGTGAGAATCACACAAGTTATAGCTGGAAGACCCAGGAGAAATTGAGCAAGGAAATAGGAGGCTTGGAGGACAGAGGAGCAGGAATAAGTGTTGTTTATTCTATCTATGAGCATCAGTGAGGGATTGTGCTGAGAGCTGGATAGCTTGAGAGCTAAAGCTTTGTGTAATCATGAGATATTTCCACTTGTGTGATAATACATATAGCAGGGTTTTTAGCTGAGGCTTTCCCCAGAGTATTCTTTTCTGTTTCATGTGTGATTGAATCTTCTTCTCTATTATATGTGTTCTATTTGATCTTTCTCAAAATCAATTAAGCTTCCGCAAGTTTGATTGTAGAATTAGATTAAGTATTTTTCTTTAGTACATTGCATAATCAGTTTAATCTATAGTGAGAATTTCTACAAATTGTCATGAAGAAATACAACACTCTGAAATTGGATGGGCTTTGAGTAATCTGGAATATGAAAGGACACATCCTTGTCATATCCAAGTCCATTTTTGTGCTTGTTATGGACAAGCTCTTCCCAAGGTCTGATGATGGTCTTGGGAAGTGTATGCTAAATTTATGCATCTGCTTGCAAATCTGCTCTTTCATTTGGTACTAGACCAACATTATTGATTTGTTGTTGATGGGAGTCTATCTCAATGTTATAAACAAAAATAGGTTCAAATGATATCTATTCTGTTGTAGCTCTTCTTGCTGGATTTGAGATTCGAGTTGTAGAAACTTGATCTTTTCTTGGGCATCTTGTATACATGTTTGAATGTCAGCAAGAGTGGTCTTGCTGATTTTGATTGTGTCTTCAGACTCAATAGTGGAGAGTATAAGAGTATTTAGAAACTTTAATAACTAAGTAATTTTATCCATTTAGTTAACAATCACGCTCAACAATTGAGGAGAGTGTGAGTTTCAACTGAAAATGCACCTTTTTAAGTCATATAAGAAAGATCCATAAAATAAATGAACATTGTTGTAGCAGTTTCTCTAGCTAGTTGTTCAACTGCTTCTTTAGCTCAATAACTGATAAGTCTCACATGATTAGGTCTTCAAAGTATTTCAACCAGACAAGTGTTTACATTAGCATCCCTTTAAAGTTTATTTCAAATTTGTGAGATATTTATTGCCCTTACGTAGCCATATTGATTCACCATTTTTTGGTTCATATTATCCATCCTTGTCATCTTTGTTTGGTGAAGGACTTGGCATAAAGGAATGGAAACCTATCCAGATATCAGCCAACAAATTCCCCAACACTTGAAGGAGATCAAATAAATAAACAAGTCAATGTACAACCAAGAACTTCGTGACAACCTAGAGAAAAAGATTCACAATAATCTTGAGGTATGTAATTGCCATGTTGGCCAAGTTAGGGATCTCGCAAAATATGTAAAACACTTGTGTTATATCTCATCCTTCTGAGAGGTTTATATGGAATGTCTTTTCCTTCTTTTGTTCACCAAGAAACTATCAATTGAAGGTTTCTAATTCTTTCAACCTCAAACTTCACTGTCCCTTTTTCACTTTTGTTTTAGTGATGCTACATCGACTTTTGATCAAGTCGACTTTACATCGATCGATGCATTCATATTCAAATACAGTTAATGCACACAATACTTCCTTCAAGGCATGTTTTAATCAACCATCCATTCCAACGCCAAGTCAACTCTTAAATAATCTGAGGTACTGCGTCTTTGTTCTAATAAATATTCCTACATGTTCAGACAATCCATCAAAGAATGAAACCCTCAGTTTGCAATGACTACAACTCATTTAAAATAAAACTTACGGACCTCAGTTGGTGGCATTGTCACTGATATCAGTGGAAACTGTGATCACACAACATAGATTAAATTGTAGTGCTATAGTAGCCTCATGTTCATGTTTTACAAGCCAGGTGATCATAGGTATCATTCATTTTTCCAAGCGTTGTTCTTTGTTTGAGTATAGGTTGTCTTAGCATTTGTACACGATCAAGTTATATATACAAACCAGTCACCTGAGTCATGGCTCGCAAGGAAAGGGGGAATAACACATCACACCCATTTGGAAAAACCCATACTGTTCGAATCTATATCATTGACTTGAAAGTATGCTATTGCAAGATGACAATTGAGCGGCTTCCTCGAACGGGTTGCTTTAACAATGTGTTTTCCATTTGGGTGAAATGGTACTCCAATTACATCTAGCAATATCCTTTTAGCTTTGTTCAAAACCTTGAGAAGCGGTCTAGCATGCCATATGTTGCCTGCACAAATGAAGAACAACAAACAGGTAGCAGGTGGAATAATAGATGTTGTCGACGGATATAATTTTCTCTGTGAAATTCACAAAGGAATCTATGACATCAAACAAAGAATTGTTTACAGTCGCTCCATGCCATGAGGATGATGAGCTCTAGCCAAAAGCATTCCATTCCAGTCAAACTAAAAATATAAAACTGAATCCTGTAATTTTGGCCCTTGAATACAAAAGGATTTGTGCCCCTTTCCATAGAGTTAATCAACCCTCAATTAGATGTGTCCTCTACTTTATCTGGCTCTTCAACATTTTGGATTCACTACTTGAACTAGGAGGGTCTTCGCACTGACAGTGTCATAGTCTCTACCTATCACATTTCACTGCAACATGCACAAAACTCATAATGTAGCATTATTCTAGCAACATACAACCTTTCTAAATTCACAAGGACAAGTCTGAGCGATAGAGGAGATGGAAGACATGGAGCTAATAGGATTTGGGAATGAGGCAGAGTTAGTAGGTTCTAGAAACACCCAGGTCTGGCTAGCTTTGATACCATGTTAAACACACATGCAATGGACATAATATGAAAGATGATCGTAAGTGTTATTCTATTAAAAATATTCACTTATAAATACAATTCCTTGTGACCCTTGGTCTTCATATACCAAGTGGTCTCTTGGACTCCAATGACTCTTCACATTCCACACCAACCCTTAGAAGATTAGGACTCCAACCAGAATAGTGGATTGGAAGGGATGCATTATACAATTAGCAATGCCATATGAAAAGGGGAAGATAGACAGTTGCCTTTTTGTTTATGATTGAATATAACTATATTCATATGGTCTGCTGAGACTCTAGCTATTACAGCTGAATTTTGTGGGTTCAAGAAAGACGCAAGGATATTCCATGTTATGCAATTTGGAATGAGTGTAGGTCATTTGAATTATGAACCTATGAAAGAGATAATACACGAATAAAACATTTCACGTTTTATTGAAGTATTTAACGAAGAGCAATATATAGAAGAATCCAATAAAAAACATAGCGAGGTTAAAACAAATGACTTTGGAAAAATGAACATGAATTAAAATTTCATAGAAATTGATACAAAGTTTATCGATGCAAACAAGAGATTGCAACTATCATTGCTCGACTAAAAAAACATATAAGAAACAAGGACATTTTTTAAACAAGTGTTCTTAGAAAACTATACAAGCCATTAAATTCTAGCTCTAGGAACATAGACATTGATGAAGATACTATGGAATTTAATACAAAGCTTGTCAATGTAAGCAATATACCACTTTCTTTGTTGCATGAAATAAAAAAATACATAAGAAACAATAATGTTATCGAAACAAGCTAGATTATAAGACAACCGAAGGGACGAAAGTTAATATAAAATAACATATTTTCTAATAAACATAATGAATCGTTACAAATGTTTGATTATACATCTGAAATAGTGGCTGAACAACAATATTTTAAGAAAATACAAGATGTTCCTGTTTATGATTGTGCAATATGCAATCAAACTAGGTTTAAAAGAGATGTCATAGAAAAAAATCATCAATATGTCCAAAGTTAAGTGCATATGATCCAGGGGGATATTGGGGGCCACCCACCTATTCCAACTAGACCTCCAGTCAGTTTCATCAATTTCCTTGTTTATAGCAGCATTCACTATTTTTAGCAGTTTTTCAGGTCGTAAACTTCCAGAGCAATTTTGATCCCCTAAACGATGTTTTTTTGAGGTCCGCAACAAGCCCATTGCCATAGAAAAATGGGTAGGGCCTGCAGAAATTCCTGTAGTATACAAATAGATATTTCCAATGAGGTATTGTACATGCCAAATGAAGATAATATCACCAAGTTACGACCCCAGTGTTAGGACTCCATATTGTCTACTTTTGACCTCATATTTTGTTATGATGTTACCCTTTTTAGCCCATAAGTAGAAACCATTGATATCATTTTGACCTCATCATTCCAAGGTATGAAGTAACTCTCCTCATTTGCTATATGTTTAATTATTCAAAAAATATTCATGTTATCTTTACAATTAATCTTTGGAAATTGGCTAAGTCGCTGACAGTTGATTGGAACTGTTCAAAGTCCACAAATTTGTAATTCACAGTTGCTGCAACACCAGAAACAACAACTGACTAAAGCAGGAAAAGTCTTAATTTGCAAAGGATGAAACAGTAATTGTCGAGCTGGGTAGTAACCGTCTGAAGCTGGCAGAACTATACTTGGCCGATGATGATATAGCACGATCAGCCAAACTTAGTCGTAGACGCTGGAACACCAGGAACAACATGAAGAGATTTAAGGAACAGTTGAGATTTACCAAATCGACAACAACAATGGAAAAACCAAGGATAGTACAAAGACCCCAAGGAGATAGACGAAGACTACCAGTTTTGCAACAGCGGAAGGATCTGATTAAACAAAGGACGACAAAGATATACATTGTTGTAAAAGTATGCTGTAACAGGAATTGATTTCCTATTTTTATTGTACAGAAGGATCAAACTGAATGAATAATGACAATCTATTGTAATAGATGTCTCCTCTATAAAGAGGAGACATCTACAATTGAAGGTGGGGGAGTTATAACGGAAGTATTGTAGTGCAGAGCGGTCTGAACTTCCATTGTAATTGGACTTTTTGGCATATGAATAAAGCACTGTTCTGAGCATTTTAACTTAGCATCTGTGTTCAGGGGAATCTTGTGAGAGGGACAGGGCCCACCTTCTTCACAAAATTCACCCATTTCTTTCCTGTTAAGTGTGTGTGTGATTTCTGTACATTTTTAGCCTTGCTTATGATATTTCCTTTTTGTTGATACTCTGTTTCCTTGATCGATTGGCACTGTGAGAAGTGTGTCACCGGTGATTAGGATTTTTCAGTGTGTACTGGCAACTGGTCACAGAGGCAGGTGCTGAACATCCTTATTCTGAGGACAGGGTCCTGGTCCTCTGTTACAAACGACCATTATTTCCTTCTGCAGATTTGTTATCATTAATTAATTTCCTTTTAGCTCTGCAATAGTTTATAACTGCTGTAACACAAAGTAAGGGTTGATAAGAAGTAGATATGTTTATACTACAACCTTTAATGCTTTTAGAATTAAGTGCATATAGTACGAGGTCACCTTTGAAACAAAAGGACTTTCCCGGGTTGACAATTTAATGTGGTATTTGACTGTTTAATCAATAAACAATTCGAGCAGCCAACATTTTGGCGCCGTTGCTGGGGAAGGCGACTAAAAGATTTTAAAGGCATTAATGATTTTCCTTTAGAATAATAGGTGCATGAGAGGACGCAAGAAAGCTAACTTCACAGGCGGTAAGGGCATAGGAGGAGGAAGAAAAACTTTCATTGACGAGGTCATTTCAAAGGCCGAGACATCCCAGAGAACAAGTTCCCGAAGGCCTCAGATCCAGTATTCCTCACAAACAGATCATCAGACAAAGGAAGTACTAGGACCTGAAAGGAAGCTGGAAGCACCAGAGCACGTTGAGGAACCAGTAGAAGAACCTGAAGAAACAGAAGATACTGAAGACAGAGCAAGTGATTCAGGGAAAAGAACAATGGAGGGTAACAGAGCATAAGGAAGGGGGGAAAATTCACTCTCCACCTTGGAGTTTCCTATTGGGGACCTCCCAAGAGGGACAATCCCTATGAAGAACATTCCACCTGCAACATTGCCTAATTTTCATGGGTTATCTTCTGAAGATCCTGATGAGTTCCTCTTTGAATTTGATATACTGTGTAGGAGTTATGATTATGTAACCCCTGCTTAGAAGTTAAAATTGTTTCCAACAACACTGAAAGGGAACGCGTTAAGATGGTTTATGAGCTTAGGGGCTCAGGTAATCACTACGTGGGACCAGATGAAAGAAAGTTTTCTGACTAAATATCAAGATTACTGTCGAACAAGAGAAAGGAAGGAAGAATTGTTTAAAATGGTCCAGAAAGAGGACGCGAATCTGGAGGACTTTGTAGAGATACTGCAGTATAATCTGCAGCGATCAGATCATCCGACTATGAGTAAGGATATTCTGAAGACAATACTGCTAAAACGAGTACGAGATGACTGCCTGGATATGCTAAATATGCTTGGAAAAGGGGATATTTCCAAAGAACCATTTGATGAGATTATCAACCTCTGTATGAGGTGTTCCAGAGGAGCAGCAAGCAAATCTAAAAGCAGGGACAGTACATACTCAAGAGTCCAGAAATCAGCAAGTGGAGGAGCAACACGAGTCGAAATAGGTAATTTGCTTGAAGAATTTAAAACTGAAATGTTAAGCTCTTTTGCTTTAGAAATATATGCTCTGCAGGTTAAAAAGAAACAGGCAGAAGCAGAAGCTGCTCTGGCTATTTTTTGTTCCAAATGCAGAGGGAAGCACCCACTGAGGGAATGTCCATTGGATAAGGTACCAATTTGTACCATTTGTGAAAAGGATCATGAGAATGCCCTTCTTTGCCAGGAATAAAGGCAGCACTGCAATCAACTGAAGAAGAAGCTGAAGCAGTGTACCTGATGACATAGAGGAGGCAATGGCCACAAAGACAAGGTATGAGTTCTAACACATAATTTAGTCGTTGGAATAATCACCCTCCTTTTCAAACAAATTACCCACCCATGAATCAAATGCAATACCCACCCTTTAATCCAATGCAATTTCCACCTATGCAGCAACCAAATCCTCCTTTTACTGACCCTACTATGTGGAATCCTTGGACTCTTCAGCAACCTTATTTCAATCAATGGAACCCAAACTGGATAGCCCAACAGATTCCATTTCCTCAACACCAACAATCTCTTTCCTTACCATCTAATGCTCCGCAGAATAACCAGTCAATCAGACCCCAACTGCTTGTGCAACCTAACCCCAACCCAAACAATAATAAATCTCTGCAGGTAATTGATATTTAAAGTCAACCTGTCTCCCCTATGCAATGTAATGATATCCATTTACGATCTGGGAGGATAGTTGAACCCATCATTGATGACATTACTGACTCTGAAAAAGAGGAAACTAGAAAGAAAAATTCATCTAACAACAATACTGAAACAGTTGAATCATCTTCTAACAAGACTGCTCAAACAACAGAGCCACCCTTTCTTGAACGACTGGATCTTACTAAAACATTTGAGCCACCTTCTTTTAATATTTTAGGAGAACTACAGAATTTATATGTCAAAATTCCATTATTGCAAGCACTAAGAGATGTTCATATTTATGCTAGAACTGTTAGGGATATCTGTATTAAAAAGCCTGGAAGAAAAGCTAAGGAACCCCTCACAGTTCATGTGATGGGAGAACTGACTGCTTTAATGACAGAAAAAGACCCCCCTGTGAAATATGGTGACCCTGGTCACCCTACAGTAACAGTTCAGGTTGGTAAAACCTTTGTCTCTAAAGTTCTAGTAGATCTAGGTGTTGCAATAAACATTATGACACTGGAAACAACACAATTACTACAGTTGAAACATTTAATTAGGGAAACCCCAACCATCCTAGAGCTGGCTGACCACTCTACAATTAAACCTGAAGGAGTCATTGAAGACCTGGTAATTTCCATAGAATCTTGGAATTACCAGCCGACTTTGTTGTGTTACAAACTAAAACAAAGTTGGGGGGTCATCCACTCATTCTAGGAAGACCTTGTCTGGCTACAATAGATGCTTTCATCAGCTGTAGGTCTGGATCAATGACAATATCTAAGGGGCAGGAAACCAAACAGCTGACTCTTTATCCTCATGCCACACCCATGATTAATAACGACAATTCAGTATGGTTAGATTATGAGGATGAGGAAACCCAACCTATTTTAACTGTCGGACAAGCTTTAACTTTCAAAGACTCAACCAAAGATGAATTAATCAGCAATTTTATTTATGAACCTTCTTCAGTCAGTCCAGAAATACACAATCACTTCACTGCAATATTGGAATCTGAATCCCAACACAACCTTGAAACTGAAAATTTACCTCAGACATTAGCTGGCAGCCCCTCCAAAAGTATAACAGTAGAAATCGAGCCAGGTAAAACGTTAAATATAAATCCTAATCTAACAGACGATAAAAAACAACAGTTAATGAAGCTACTCCGTGAAAATAAAGAGGCATTCACATGGGATTATACAGATATGAAGGGGATTTCTCCTGAACTATGCACCCACCGCATTTATATTAAAGAAGGATCCCGCCCAGTCTGTCAACCCCAACGATGAATGAATCCCAATTTAAGGGAAATTGTAAAAGAAGAACTTCAAAAATTGTTGAATGCAGGATTTATATACCCCATATCTGATAGTGAATGGGTTTCTCCACTAGTAATTATACCCAAGAAAAATGGGAAATGGCGAGTATGTGTGGACTATAGAGCCCTAAATAAGGCCACCCAGAAAGATCATTTCCCTTTACCATTCATTGATCAGGTATTAGATAACTTGGCAGGTAAGAAATTCTTTTCCTTTTTGGATGGATTTAGTGGATATAATCAGATAAAGATTGCACCCCAAGATCAGGACAAAACCACTTTTACTAGCCCATGGGGGACCTTTTCCTATGGGGTTCTTCCATTTGGGCTATGTAATGCCCCAACAGCATTTCAAAAAGTAGTGATAGGGATTTTTTCTAATATGTTAAATGATTCTTTAGAAATATTTATGGACGACTTTACTCCTTATGGCACAACCTTTGAGGATGCTCTACAGAACCTTGAAAAAGTACTTAAGCGATGTATAGAAGCACACGTTGCCTTAAGTACTGAAAAATGCCATATGATGATGAATCAAGGTATTGTATTGGGTCACTTCATTTCATTTTTAGGAATTCAAGTCGATCCAACTAAAATACAAGTAATTCAGACCCTCCCTATCCCCAAAACCCAAATTGATGTGAGAAGTTTCTTAGGACATGCCGGGTATTATAGAATATTTATCAAGAATTTTTCTAAAATAGCTTCTCCTCTATTTGTGTTATTAACGAAAAATGCTGAATTTAAGTGGACTGGCGATTGTGAAAAAGCATTCGATGAACTTAAACATCAGTTGTCTACAACTCCCATTTTGAGAGGACCTGATTGGGCACTCCCCTTTCATATATCCTCTGATGCCTCAGACACTGCCATTGGAGCTGTCTTGGGACAGGAAGAAAACAGTCTTCCCTATGCCATTTATTTTATTAGTAAAAACATGACTCCCGCAGAACTTAATTATACAGTTACTGAGAAGGAATTCCTAGCAGTTATTTATGCTATCAATAAGTTTCGGCATTACATTACTGGTTATACTACTTTTGTGCATACTGACCACTC
>APFE030342224.1:0-11561 GCA_000404065.3 Pinus taeda | reverse complement strand
GGATCACTTGAGGAGTTCGTACCAGTTATTATCAGTAAGATGAAGGTATTTTTTGTGGGTAGTTTCACCCAGATTTTCACTGACCTATCCAACGTCAATTTCTTCTTAGAAGTTCAAGCCATCATTTGCGAAACCGTGGCATCAAAAGGGAGGGTCAAACTAGCCATCAAATATGCTCCAGTATAGTAATTCACAACATGTTCTTTTCTTAAGTTAGATACTTCATTCAACCATATGCCCATTAATTCATTTACCAATCACATTAGACATTATATAACAGTAATTGACGAAAGAACATAAATGATAGATGCAGAAGACAAGCCAAGGCAGAAAGACACGAGAATATGGCTCAAGCTAGGGAAAAACCCCAAGATGGGGAAACCCTTGACCAAATCTTCTTATTATTATCATCAAATGTTCAACAGAGAAGAGAGAGAGTACAATGATATAAAATAACTTGCCAATATGAAGATCAGGCATCACTGCTCTTAGATCCATTCAATCTTGTAATCTGGGCAGTCTGGTCATAGAGGACAAATCATATTGTTGTAGAAGATCAGTCTGGTTAGGGCAACAACAGTCCATTGATTTCTAAGTTGACTCATCTAAAAATCCTCCTTTCTATTGCGTCCTTCCTTATTTCACATGATGCTCCCTTTCACTAGCTTAAGGAGCTGGTTTATGACCACATTAAGGTCACCATTGATATTATCTGTGTGGTTCTAGATTAGGGTTTCTGAAGCATGTTGCTCCAACACTTGAATATCTGCAAACAATGCGACCTTTTTCTTCTTACAAGGGCTCTATTATTTGTTGTAGTCCTAGCATGGTTTTAAGTTTCCATGTCATCCTCAACAAGCACTCGAATACTATCATATATGGTCAATGACTTTCAGTTGTATTTAAGCTTCCTTGGCAAGTGATTCAAGGCTTGCAGTCAAGCTGTGAGAATATCTTCTAGCTGCGGCCAAAATACAGGAAGAAGTCCTATATGAAACAAGTCACAATCCATATATAAGATTCTCCTTAACCATAGTGAAGCACTGCTTCCAAACTCAGACCTGTTATGACAAAGCCCTAACCAAAACAATGCCAACCATAACCAAAATTTATCCTCCTTAATCTTCGCTGCCAGCGAGATATATTTTTCTTTTGATTGATGTGTCCCAAATGATAGAGAATTCTCCTCTGTATATACAATTCAATGGAGTTGAGTGGGCGTGACTTTTGATCTTCTTAAGTCGACATATAGTTGAGGCTGACCTAAGTAATTTAGATGAGAAACATAAACTCAAAATTCCACTTCTACTTATCCAAATTTGACGATCCTTAGATCGATTTTGGTCCTCTTGAAAAGAGGAATTCAATGCCACAATTATCTTCCCCAAAGGAGCTTTTCAAAGTGGAATTTGGCCCTAGTTTTCATTTTTAACAAAAATAACCATTAATATTTTTTTCTAGCATTTTGGGCTGAATTCACAATAGTATGCTAAAAAGTGTCATTTCAATGTCTGGAAATTAGGATATACAAATCTGAGATATATACTCTACATCTTTGAGTTATCTCCTTTTCAAATCTGAGGTTTTTTAGGTTACATGTTAATTGTTTAAGCTTTTAACTTTGAAGAAATTCTTGAATGGACTTCGTAAATACTCGATTGAATGGACTTCGTAAGGCAATGGTACCATAAATTGTGTTATTTCAAAGATTTGAGTTCCATATTTTCACAAAATACAATGTTCTCAATAAATACTTATATGTATAAGTACTCATGTTTAGGATTATATATGTGTTGGAGCGGTTCGTATATGTTTTACTATAATCCTGATGTTGACAAGATTTAGATGACTTTTTTCATCAATTGCTCATAGAATATGCAAAAAGAAATAATTGTCAAAATGTGGCAGAAATTACATTTCTCTTGATTTTTTTTATTTATTGCTCATGACAAGATAATCATGTTGCAGGAACGAGTTATCCTACAGTCTGTTTCAATTTGTGGATTTTTTTTCCTTCGATTTTTTTTACAAGGATGTAGATTTCATTTTCATGTTGATGGTTTTTTCATGTTATCTAGCCCCAAATGCTGGTAATGGAGTGGATCTTGAGAAGTACTCGTGGACACAGACTCTATCAAAGGTTAATGTTACAATACCACTTCCACCTGGCATCACAAAAAGTTTAATGGTCCGTGGCATAAAGAAGAGTTATTTAACGACAGGGTTGAAAGGGAAACCTCATGTCTTAGTTGTAAGTCATTTATTTGCGTTTCTTAGCTGCAAGTTATCTGTTTGATTTTGAGCTTTATTAGATCAATTATTTCAATAATCCAATATGCGTGGCTTGTATTTCTCACCCAATGTTAGTTACTTGACATGGTTGACATAACATTTAATTCCAGGCCACTTTTATTTTAAGTAAGAGATTTTATTGATTAAAAGGATGTTCATATTTTGATTGGATTACTTGGAACTTGATTTAAAAAAGTTTTGTAAATTCCACGTGGATGTTATTTTTTCAGGGTGAGCTCTTTGCACCAGTAAGGTCATATGAGTCCTAGAACATAGGTATACAACAAGTGCATCTTTGTCCTTTGTTGTGTATCTGTTATTCTTTATAATTGATGGATGGTTATCGATTGATGTCAAACAGAGTATGGGAAGGTCCGACTAATTCTCTTTGACAAAACAAAATCAAATGGAGTGGTAGAATTGTGTTTTAAAGGGTGAGCCAAAAATCAGTACTTGAAAGGTAGAACTTGAGAATAGCAAGCTATCTAGTATGGATCTAGAGACACAACAAACCGTGGAAAAACATTGATGGTATTGACAAGTCTTCCCTGCAATTAAGCTCTAACTGTTAGACCATTGCCCAAATTTCAGTTATCTGTAATGGAAATAACGACTCTAGCTTTATTTGTATGAATAACGATTTTGGCCATTGTCCTGTTCGTTTCTAGTTTGTTGTTAAACTAATTAAAGCTTTGATGACAAACATAGTTTTTAAAGCTTTTTTCTAAATCTATTTTCTTGAGCAAATTTGTCTTTTTACTTTAGGTACTGTAGATTGCTACTGTGTGACATATGCTATGATATAATTTCCTAGATATATAGACAAAAGTGTTGTACAACGTAGTCTTTTTTAAATATAAAGAAACAAAATTTCCAAATACAAAGTTTATTAATTAAGAACATCTTTTAGACTTCTTAGCTAAGTTATGATTATATTTCGATGGGGATTTTGTGTACGTTGATATTGTGTTGTCTCTTTGGTTTTTGTCAGGTAACAATGGTTAATAAGGAATGTGTTCTTGAGTAGTAGACACACATCTTATTCTACTATCGACACAGATCTCCATGGTTTTCAGGCATGGCAACAAAAACGCAGATGTCAGTGGGATCTCCAAAGTTTGTGTTGGATGAATGAAGGTGAAGCTATTGCTTTCTGTCTAAGTCAATTTTTTTTTTATGTTGTTGGTTGCTGTTATGTTTTGAGTGCACACTTGTGAGATTCCAAATTGCATGTTGGTTTATGTGAAGGGGAAATATATATATAGTTTGTCACATGTCGTTCATGGTCTCCGGAGATCTGTGTTACATTTGCACATAATTTTAGATATCATTCATATATCTAAACACCAAACAACAACAACATTGAGATTTTTCTTTCACTCAACCTATAACTTATTGCATCTGTCTTCATCAATGCTCTTCTTCCATATGCTATCCACGTATGACATTTCCTTTGCAATATTTGGTGCATTTTCTATTTATAGGTTATAAATGTCTTCAGAGTTTCACTTCTAATTGAGTATTCAACTGAACATATTGATTCACTTATATATTATTGTTTTTCCATTCACCCACTTTTTATAACTTCGATAGCCATTAGGTAGGGACCTGCAGCTTCGATGCTGCTTTTCTTATTTAGTAAAATATTGCCGAGACTTTAATTTATTGAAAGGTGTAGAATTTACAATTTATGAAGTTTCAAAGTCTATTTCTTTAAGGGGTGTTAGCTCAATGGAAGAGCACCTGCTTTACAAGCAGGAGGTTGGTGGTTCGATTCCATCGTGCCCTGACATCCATATGGAATGACGACGATCAATTTTTGGTGACGGAGGCTATTTTGACCATCACCAATGAGCATTGGTGAAATTTTTCGACCCTCACCAAAAATATGAAATGGTGACGGTCAACGAACGTCACCATATATACACATCAATAGTGACGACTTTCAAAGGTCCATAACCATAAATCGTTGTTGTTGCTATTAAATGGTGATGGTCGCTGTCCGTCATTATAGTCATTATTCGTGACGAACTTTGAATGTCACCACAACACCTATACTTCTGGAAATGTGGCTTTTGGTGACGGTCAACGAACGTCACCATATATATGCACCAATAGTGATGGCCATGAAAGATACATCACAATAAATCATTGTTGTTCATATGAAATGGTGACGGTCATTATCCGTCATTATAATGAATATTCATGACGGACCTTGAATGTCACGATAACACCTATACTTTTGGCAACGCCATCTTTGGTGACGTTTAGTTTTTAGTGACCAAGGTTATGGTCCATCACCATTGCTCATATGAAATGGTGACGGTCGCTATCCATCATTATAAATTATTATTGGTGACGAACTTTGAATGTCACTACAACACCTATAATTTTGGCAATGCCACCTTTGGTAACATTCAGTTTTTGGTGACAGAGCTACTCATATGAAATGGTGACAGTCTCTATCTATCATTATAAATCATTATTGGTGACGGACTTTGAATGTCACCATAACACCTATATTTTTGGCGACACCACCTTTGGTGACGAAGGTTCTTTTGACCGTCACCAATGAGCTTATGGTGACTTTTTTCGCCCCTCACCAATGTCCTTTTTTCTTGTAGTGGAAGTGTTGATGCAATGGAAATATATACAATCAAAAGTTGCCACATGGTAACCAACATGATTTTCAACAATTTCATCATCTTCATTCTTGAGGAAAATGTTGCTTTTTAAGGGGGATGACAGGGTCCTACACTAATCTCATTACATAGGATACTTATTAATGCATGATGCCACCTTCTTTGAATAAAGCCTACTAAATAGTTAGTTAATAGCCATTCATTGTAAAAATGATCTTATTTATTAATAAGATCCAAATTAGTTAGTAAGTAATCATTATAAGTGGCCCCGTAGGTAGTTAAGATTCTTAATTAATAGATATATATAGAGTAGAAGGTTATGTGGAATTATTATTTTATTTGGAACTTTTCTCTTAGAGGTCCCCCCTTTGAAGAGGCTAGTGAACATCATGGTTCTATGAACACAAAAAGGTATGCTATTTTTGATAGATATGAATAACTTTATATGAATAATGATGAAAACGATCCAAAGGACTCCTTTTTTGGTCGCATAACATTTATAATGTTCCATGCATGTATAATTGCATGATAAACTCTCCATGAGTGAGTGGACAATAGCTAATAATTTTTGTTTTTTTGCATAATAGTTTTATGAACACAAAGGCTTATGTTATTTTGGATAGATATGAATCACTTTCTATGAATAATGACAAGAGAGGTCCAACATGCTCTTTGTTTGGTTGCACATCATTTGTAATCTTTCATAAAGTATTCAAGGTGTTTTCTTTGATAAGGACTTAATTGTTTTTTCAATTGCAAACCACCTTGTGAAGTATCCACGTAAAGATGCTAAGCAAATTTATGATGTGAAATTTATTCATATTTTTTAAATATCTTATTAAAAATATATAATTTTGAGAATTTTAATGCCTTCTGAAATTGCACTCATCATATATTTCATTGGGAGTTATTGATCCATATCCATGGCAACAAAACTAAAGCTTTCAAGCATTTTGTCCTATAGGCATGAACATTAAACAAATAAAAATGTTCTATAATTTGACGTCAAGAGATTGATAATTTTTAGCGTTGAAAATGTATTTCAATAAAACACACGCACACACATATCATACACATGCTTCCATTTTGGGGTTTTTAGTCTAGACATTATAGGGATGTCCATTGGCTTGCACAATGGATGCCTACACTTAGGAGATTAAAAGTAGGATTCATGATGCTATTGTTTAGTAGCATACATGATCCATTTATGAGTATGCAAGTTATTAATGCATTGGTTACCTAGAATTTTATATATTTATTCTTATTGCTATTTTTTTTCTTCCAAAAATCCATTTTCATCAATATATGTTCTAATTCCATGGGAGATATAAACCTTATTTTATGCGATAATATGTTACATTGGTTGATCTTCATAACTAATCGGTTTTGTTATTTTATTGAATGATTCCATCATTTTGAAACCTTTTAGTTATTCTTGATACAACTTCATTTCACAATAATGTAGATAGGAAGTCCTTTAATTTGAGAATGAAGTTGTCTTTAATGAGGCCATTGTCAAAGAAAAAAGGGATACATGGATTTAGCAACAAGTTATAAAAGTAAATAAATTCTTTGAAATGATGCAATTCTTGATCATTTGGCAAAGAGAGTCATGATTGGTAAAGATTGCTAGTTTGGATATAATTATCATTGTATGGATTATTTCCCTTCCAATTGACTACCAATTTTCTAACCTATATGAAATTTATTTTAATATTGAGAGGTGCTACCGTACAATTGGATAAATTAAAATCATCCAAAAGTTAGCCAACTAATTCTATATGATAAGTGTCTTCTTTTACTCTTATTCATACCGTTTGTACCCAAAGAAAAAGAGCTAATGCATATTTATTTGTATTTTGTTCCTAGGCATCATTAAAGTAGGGTGTTGCTAGTAATTTTTTTGTTGTGATGTTCAAATTTGGTTTCTTTTTTATACCTACAATGAGATGTCCAAGCTAGGATGGGACAAACCCACATTTGTTCTCTAAATGCTAGGACTTTTGCCTTGTAACCAACACATTGTGTGTGATAACTATAGGCCACATTAATGAAAATTTGACATTATTTGAGGATTATAAGTGAATATTAACTTATAAATATATATGTTGGTCTTTAAATTTTGAAAATATAAATGAGTAAATTAAACTAGCTCATTAAATATTACTATTTAATATGTATGACAAGAACAGTGTGATGTTTTATGTGTACACATATTGAGGGATTCTTGTTCTTCTCAAATCGATGCTTCAATATTATGAATGTCAAAGTGTTGACACATTGGGAAATTACAATACAAACCTATCTAGGCATGCATTAACATTAGTTGTTACCTATCCACATTAACAACTTGCTTGAACCTACCTACTCACGTGCCACGTTCCTACTAAAATACTACTCTCAAATGTCGCTTGGCTTAGTCATTATTTGTTAAGTGAGTTCCATCTACCATTAATCTATCCCAATTGTAGTATCCTGTGACTCCGTGACATTCATGGCTTCCTTATTAATATTGTTGAAACCAAAGATAATGATGGGGTTGAAATCCTTATACCACTAAATGGAAGTATTCATGGTCACTTTGGAGGAAATTCTAATAACACAACGGGGAGGGTTTTATTTCCTATAAGCAACCACCATCAAAAGAGTGTGTAAGTACGAGGTCTCACTCATTAATCAAGTGCTATTGTGTTGAAGATTAATGGGACTAATTTCTATTTTTAACATTGCTATTGGAAGTACAATAATATGGGAGCAAAGGGAGACACCAACACAAATAGTAAAATAGGGGTGGACAAAGGGTGGAAGCAAGAATGAGGGGTGGCTTCAGTCATGCTCACATTGGTGAAAATTTCACCCAAAACCTAAGGGTTGTAGGATTCCCCCATAGCATCCTCTAGTTTCACAATGAATCTCATCTTGTTGTATCATGGAGCATCATAACTTCTAAGTGAACATAATTTTTATGTGTTTAAAGGGATAAATATCAATATTGATATTTAATGGATGTCCATAAAATATGGAATAAATTTTATTTTATTTTCTTTCCTTGAGAAATATAGTTAGTTCAATTTAAATTAGGAATAAGGTAGCTCAACGACCTATTGTTGATGTGACAACGACCCTCCAAAATTTTGAATAATCTAATTTTGGAGCCTATGTAAACTATCATTTCAAAGTGTTGACTACCCTTACATTCTTCTAAAGTGTCACTTTCATCATAAGTCAAAGTTATCTAAGTGTCATCACCTTGTCTTTAGGAAAGCTTGTGTCGTCTTTCTAAAGATAGGTAATGGCCTAAAATTTCTTGACTTAGTATCTAACTTTCACTCGGCATGAAACACACGCAAAAGCAATAAAGCATCCCTTTGTTCTAAGAAAATTTCACTTGCTTAATTTAGCAATCATAAAGGGGCATTGTCCATTGGAATTGTGCCTTCCTTGGGCAAAAGCACACTCATAACTCACAGTGAGCGCACTCTCAATGAGGAGCACAATCCTTGTTGTTTAGCACTCCTTAGTTGTCCCACATTGAGCGCACTCCTTCATCTTTATGAAATGCGCCCTATAGCCTAGCACACTCCTTGTTGTCTATAGGTGTGCTCTCTTTCCCTCATGCATGCACTTTCTCTTTTTACATGGTGAGCGCACTCCTAAAAAAAAGGAGGCCACTCCACTTTAACTAACTAACTCTCTTATCGATCAATAAGTGGTGGGCATGCATGGACTTTCGTTGCATGTAAAATCTCTTTATAACCAATCCAATTAATCATGCATTTTCATAATCATTCTCACTTTAGGCTGAGCTCACTTCCTTGCATCAGAAGCTTCTCTTCGATCTTAATTACAAGTAATTTTGCATGTCGGTTTCTTTATTGCTTTTGTTGTTTTTGCTATCATTCTTGTTTTCCTTGTTGGCTTTTCAATTTGTTTCAATTTCTTTAGTGGTATTTCTACCCATTCTTCCTATTATAAATGTCATCTTGTTATCACAAGTGGAATTTCTTGCGACTCTTTGCATTCCATGATCCTTCACCTTCTCGTCATGATTGCAACAAAGCCTATAAATACTTGCAGACCCTTCTTCTCAGTATCATTGTGATTCCATCTTGTTGCTAGACTTTACTTAGCATATTTTGAACCATTTCTAGCAAGAGCGCACTTCTGGAAGTTAAGACCCCATTATCTCAAAAAAATATGCCCAAAAAGGCAAGTTTCTCCTTCGAATGCACTCTAGAGAAATGAGAGTCCCTTCATCTTGGAAATTGTGCCTAGGAAGAAAACCTCCCCCTCTTGAGTGCAAAATGCACATACAAGCATCAATCAACTCTCCTTTTGTTCTGAGACTACACCTTACACCCTCCCTAACCTCTCTTTAGCACATAATGCACTCAAAATCTCCAACATGCCTCCCTTGTAATCTGAGACTGCGCCCTGCACCTTTCACTAGCTCTCTTGAGCACATGGTGCACTCATAAACACTCATTGAGATTCCTTGTGCATAAAGACTACACCCTTCACCTTTCACTGGCTCTCTTGAGCGCATGGTGCACTCACAAACACTCATTGAGATTCCTTGTGCATAAAGACTGCACCCTGTGTCCTTGCAAGCCTTTCTCTTCCTTTCCCTAAATGCATGGTGCATCCTTAAGTGTCAACCAACCCTTGTCACCCACTGTTGCTCCAACATGCGCCCTCCTGTTATCTAGATGCACTTTTCACTCTTAATGGCTATTTAAGTCAGCTTATCTCATCATTGATAGGCATATTCTCTTGGCTAAATCTAATCTCCCTTCTGTCCTTGTCTATTGAGTAATTTGCTTGTATTAAATAAGGAATTTCTTGAAACTAACCTTTGTCACCATGAGTGCACTTTCATTTGCAGGTGTTCCGATACAAGTCCTATTGCCCTATCATTTTCTGCTGGAATGATTCCTCCCAATTTTCTGCTAGAATGATTCCTCCCACTACTCGATGGGTTACCTCTAAAGAAGTCTCAGAAGCAAGTACTGAGAAGGCATTAGAATTTGTTAAGCCCATAGTTCCTATCCTTGTAGATACATAATGCTTTATAGACAAATCAATTGAAGTCTCATGGAAAAACGTTAAGGATACTTTAATGCAGAAACAATTCGCGGAGGGCTTGGAGGACAAAGAAGTTTATATCAATATTAAATGATCCCAAATACACAGGATTGAATGCATATTCCCGATGATGCCTTGTGTAAAGGCAATTGAATGGATCATGTCACATATGGATGATACCAACTTGGTCCTACATAGTGAAAGTGGTGCTGAGATGACCTCTTATTATGGACATGACATGTGCTTATATTATAAGATGTTAAATATGAGGGAGTATGAAAATACTTAGTTTTATGTGACATGGGAAAGTATCAACACTAAGGATATCATCAAGTCTTGGCGCCAAGAGCCAACCAAATTTCGTCATAGACCAAGTGCAGTATACCCGACAAGAACCCTCAGAAAGGTCTATTAATATCTCATAGCTATGTGCTGCAGGTGTTGTGAATCACGATTGTCGTTAGACCAAAATCCGCAAGTGTTAGTCAAACGATCGCATTGGAAGAGATAAGGATCCATGAGAGGCAGTTAGTCCATGTCGCAAAACACACGGGGAGCATTGGTTTATCCAATGTCCAACAATCTCACCCTTAGTGTGAGCCTGGTGTGTATCGAACTCGTGACCTATGCTCTGATACCACTTGTTGGGAATCACGATTGTTGTTAGACCAAAACCCCCAGGTGTTAGTCAATGATTGCATCGCCATAGGTAAGTATCCACGAGAGGCGGTTAGTCCATGTTGCGAAACACACGGGGAGCGTTGGTTTATCCAATGTCCAATAGCAGGCTGCATGGGTGGAAAATGCAGAAGTCTTTGAAGATAATTGGATCTTCTTGCTCAACTTGGTTATCACAAGAGGTAAGATCTTCAACTGGGCAGAGATCCTTTCTTATGAAATACAACAACATGTATGGCAAGCCAAGGAAACTTTGCAAGCAAAGAAAGCACTGAAGTTTTATTTGTTAGGTTATCTTATAAACTAATTTGTAAGTTGATCAACAAAGTCTTCCTCTTCACTCTCATGTCTCTATTAGGACAACATTATTGCTTCCTTATCAGAGGCTTGTCTTTCTCTTGTTCGTGGAAGCTCCCTTTACACTCTACATTCAGTGTCAGACAAAGCTTATGTACTTGCTGCCCCAAAGTTGTATTTACAATCTCTTGTATATGTGTTGCGAACAAGGCACACTTCTAAAACACTTGCAATGGTGGACGAACCCTACAATCGAATGGGGATCCTACTCCAAACGATGTGAGGTCTAATTGGGACTTCATATCAGGGAGACCCCCTATATGTTGGCAACACCTAGCACCTGTAGGTTTTAACCCTGTACAGAAATTACCTGCATACGAATTCTAAAACATAGAAAATAAACAATGTGAGAGGAGAACACATAAAGCACATATACACAGAGATTTTCCCCTGGATCCCAAAACCGGGACTACCAGCTTGATTTTTCAGTATATTCCTTTCAATGTTACAATACATATTTATACATGCTGAAGCATCCAATACCATGGACCGAAAACCATCGCGTCC
>APFE030342219.1:0-28033 GCA_000404065.3 Pinus taeda | reverse complement strand
GCACCTTAGTTGGTGATCGCCCTGATATCAAGTATTGTGTAAACTAAGAGATCCAAGGTTCAAATACCCCGGAAGTAACCTAGTCACAGACAGGAGAAGTTGTAGGCCCCATAGATATAGTGGTAGCAATTAGAGTAGACTCCATGTCATGCAATTACGAGCCTAACCCAATCACAAATTCCTTTAGTTACAGAAAATAAAAAATAAAATAAAATAAAATAATTAATTATTAAGTAAATATAAATGAGTTAAAAAACTCAATTAACCGTTGACGGTTTTTGGACTCTAGGTTTTGACAACTCATAGTTTTTCCAATGGTAATTTTATGTAAGAAGAAATACCAATCTAGATCTATTTAACTTTGAATCTACCAAGTGTTGAGAGCAATACAAACTATTTTCACTCTAAAGATTGTTTACACCTAAAGAGATTTTATCCCTCCCAATGCTTGGTAGATATGAAGTTAAAATGGATCTAGGCTCATTAATATTTTATAATCTTCCTTTCAATTGTACCAAATGTAATTGTTATATGATGGTAAGTATCCAATGAAAAAGTCTTGACTACCCCACTCATCTCTTGAGGAAAAATTATCATAATACATGGAATCCACTTGAATTTTTATTAGTGTTATGCATTAAAGTTACTCCAATTTTGTGGACATCAGGAATAAAAAAACTAAGCATTTTATTTTATTTTTAATATTAAAAGAAAATTATTCCTAAAGCCAAATGTTTTTTTGTGAATGAAGGTAGTAGTTATGCATAAATCAATCATTTAAGTGTACTTAAATGATGGTGAATTAGTTGAGTCATCCTTATTTATAAAAGGGTAGGGTTGGTTGTGAATGCTTATTATGTCACTATGTGACATATAATGGTGGGTTCGAAGCATTAGTTTGTCAGTACATGAATTTTTGTTGAGTTTTTCTAATGTTAACTTTGGTTTTGCACATATATTTCTTACCTGACATCAACGCATTGCGGCAAGATTGGACCAAAGCTCGAGGGTTACTATCAACTATTGTGTACAAGTATATGTGTGATCAAGGCCTGCGAACTAGTACGAGCTACAAACCTCCATTAAGTGTTGACAGTACCAAAGCCTTTCCTGCTCACCTAATGCTTGGCCATGACAACGTCTGTTTAAGTGCTACGAAAGCAAGATATGCGAGAGAAGATTCATACTTATTATACAAAATCAAGGACTTTGTCCTTTGGGTGAAGGCCAAGCATCCTCTACATTCATCAAAATTCACCAGAATGTGGGAATGTCCAGACCTTTACCCTATTCCTCTGTCTAAGAATTAAGGATTAGACACATTTGCTATTGGGAATTCACTTAAAAATGTTTTTAAGGTGAGTTTGGAGGATTACAATTACAAGTATTATACAATGGGAACTTACTTGTGGGACATGGATCAATATGTGCCAGACAATACCAGCAACAATCATGCATTAACATTGTACAAGTACTCATCACATCCATTAGATTCCTTTACTTAATACTTTTTGGCCCAAAATTGTTCCTCCCAACAATGTCAAGGGGTAAGGATTCATGGCTCTAGTTTAGGCTAAGTAATTGCTCCAATTTTTATTTCTCTGTAAGAGTCGGTAGTTCTTTTGCTCATTTTTGGATTCAAACTAATAACAGGAAAGTCGTACATGCCCTCTATGAGCTGCTGGAGACTGTGCAAGATTCGACATTTGTGTCTGTTTTAAAGGCTATGGAATTTCTCTGGATTGCTTTCTGGACAACATTTGGATTTCCTCATCTTCAGCATATGTAAATATTGATGCATTCTTCAAAATTCACTTTTTGTTCAGTTGGTTTCGACATTTAAACCTATACTTATTTCATGATGAAGGTCATGTCTATAATATTTATTTTTTAATTTAGGATATTATTTGTTGTTCTAACATGTAGTTTCGGTGGCATGTATTTGGGCTTTTATACCAGTTGTTATAGATTAAGCCTTTAATCAAAGGCAAACTCTGGGTGTTTTAGTTGTGCTTAACTGTTTACTTAAGTTTTCATCTTGGCCTTATCGACTTAGGTGAAACTTTACGCTAGTTGAGTTTGTATTTGAAATGTTTGGTTAGGGCCTTAGAGGCAAATGTCAGGTGCTTTATGTGGGTTTGGTTAGTATTTAAGTTTTTTTCTTTTAATTCATGTAGATGCATCTCCAATTCCAGGTTTTTTCATGTGTGCCATTAGATATCTGTCATATTTCTTGACCATTAGATGTTTGTGCAATTGCATAAATTTATCATTGTGTGCTAAAATTGTGGATCTTCCAATCTCTAATGTTTCTCCATGTATTGGGATACTTGGCCATATTCAACTTGAAAACCACTTTTGCAAATACACACACTTAATGGATTTCTATAGGATATACACTCTTTTATTTCTTATTGGTATACACCACAGGGGCTTCACTAAATGGACCTCTGGTATATCACATGTGTTCGTGGCATACTAAACAATACCTGTAATTTGACTACATATTGGAAAATACCTCGAAAATTACATTATTTAACCCCGACCAATATGAACCCAATACACCTTCCCAATTTAAAAAACCCCTACTGTCACTAGATATTGTCGGTATCCATATTTTCATTAAGTTTTTTTATAACCCTTTATATTTTTCAATTAACTTTGAAATCCATTTTTTATACCTTCACATATAAAAGCCCTTTACCCCCTATATGTCCCCCAATATATATTGTCATTTTTTCCACAAGATATATCCCCCAATATGAACCCACATGGTATGGTATTGCTCCCTCAGTGAAGCTCCCATGGTATAAACATGCCCTCTTTATACCCCATCACAAGCTCTATTTATCTATGTTTGTATATTATAAGACAATTTCTGATTGTTATTTTGTTGACAGAGATATGAGACATTAGAAAAAAATGGGATGAGATAGTTTTGGGTATTTGATGGTTTATCCTCGATTTTGTACAGCTTCCAAACAAGCCAGAATAGAGTCAAAAGAGGATAACTTTGAGAAAATTTTGCAAGAGGGGATTTTCCTCTCCCAAGCCCTAAAAAGAGTGAGGATTCAGGTTGAAGAGAAATTGGGCCAAATAGAGAGGTGTAAAATTACCTCTGGTGTTTCTTATTTTCTATGAAGTCTTTGGTGGACATTTTGGTGTTGAAGATTATATGAAGGTTGGGGTCCCCTATTAGCCCTTGCAAGTTTTCTTGTTTTTCCACTACTTTGGATCATTCCCAAATAACATAACCAATACTTTAAGACTTAAATCCACCAACGAATATCAACATACTTAAGTGAAACAAGGTGAACTTGAATTACAATTTAAGTGAAAACAATACTCAATGTTGAAGCAAAAGTTGTGGACATGCCCATAGAACAACAACCATATCATTATCGTGAGCTTCTCAGTCCCCTACAGTGACAACAACACATCAATGAATTCAAAGTATGCTCTGTCTATGTTCGCAGTAGTAGCTCTCTACTCTTCAATGATATTCTCGACGAATGCATGCACCATCCCTTGTGTATGCATACTCTCATCTTGTCTCTCTTGCACATGCACAAGTAATAGGAGATTCTAAACTATCATCTCCAATTCGTGTAAGAGAAACATGTATGTATGCATTTTGATAAAACTAGGGAAGAATTATAATTTTAGATACTTATTAGGTCGGGAGGAGGAGAAATTTGTCTTGATCATTGCAACAAACCATTTTGGAATAGGTTCAACAGATGGGTTATGTAACTTGAATCAAGCAAGTCGATTGTCTAGATTTGATCAAAATTCTACAAATAGACACTTCACAGCTAATGGTGACTCTTTTACTACAAAGTAAGGCCTTTTCCCTTATCATTTCTTGGGAAAAAATAATAATTTAAGATTATAATCTCACATAGAAATTGTTAGATCTTAGTCCACTTTTATTTAGCAATAAGCCAATCCTTATTCACGGAAACATAGTTGGAATGATGAACTTTTATTGTTCATCCCCTTCCGTTGGAAAGACTAATTTGGGATTTTTTTATGAGGACAATCATAACAACTATACTATTACTTTGAACCTTCCAAATCATTGTGAAAATATGCCTATTTAAAAAACATTTACATTTGAAACATGAGCCAACCATCTCAAAAAAAAATTACCATATTGTATTTTGGTAATTCTATGTTTTCTATTGTTATTAATTTTCATATCTACTTTCAAAATTTCAAACTTTTATGATTAGTTTTATAATTAAGGTTTTAAATTAACCTACATTTTTTTTTGCATTTATATTGTAGTTGGTTAATGCATTATTTTATTTTGATCATATTTATAGTTTTCTTTCGAACTTTTAAGTTGTTAAAGGTTAATGCAATGCATTTGTGCCTTTTTTTTTTTGTGCCTCACATTTATATTGCAATTGGTTAATTTATTATTTTATGTTGTGATTTTCTTTGTATTTTTCTTTCAAACTTATAAGTTGTTTGAGGTTAATTCATTGCAGTTGTGGCTTATTTGGTTTTGTACCCTTTCTTTCCTTGAGTTAATTATATCTTATGCTGAGGGTATTTCAAGTTTGCCACATTTGATTTGATGTATTAATCTTGTTTGCACTTATTTTATTTTGATATTGGCATCTTATTTGTGAGGAAATTTTATAGTTGTTTGAACATTATCTTCATCTCTAACTAAACACATTTTTGTTGTGAGGATATTTCTTAACCTATCTTATTTTTTGGGATCATTTTGATAGGGATGAAGAAGTAAAAGGTTGGTCTCCTATTCAGGCTTATAGAAAAAACTCTTTTGGTTCCCTCCGTAAACCTTTTGACCTATCTTATTTTCTGGGATCATTTTAATAGGGATGAAGAAGTAAAAGGTTGCTCTCCTATTCAGGCTTATAGAAAAAACTCTCTCGGTTCCCTCCCTAAACCTCTTGGAGAAAATCAACAAGGTGTCATGGAAGAAATCTTTGTGCGAGGCCATAAAAATTCATTGTATATGAAGGTGAATATGTGTGGAATGCCCATGGCAAAAAGGTGGACTTGAATGTGTTCAAATCTTATGAGGTTCTTGCTCAAGGTTTGTAGAATATTTTTCAACTAACTACCAAGAGCGAGTATCTATAGATCTGATCTTTTGAGTTTATAGTTCCATTCGTGTAACATTGTAGGCTCACTTGATATTGTTTTTAGATCACGTAAGAGCTTATATACCCATGGTAAATAGGCAAGTTGTAAAGCCTTAGATGCCTTTGGACCCTGTTGTTGATTTGTACTAACATATGAAAATAGTGAAGGAGGTTGCATTGTTATTGGAGACATTCCATGGAAGTAAGCTTTGATCTCTAAGTTCCTAAAAGCACCATTATTTTCACTGACTTAGAGTAAAATAAAAACTCCAAGAGACACTTGATTTGATTTCTAACAATTTTAAAGATCACATGTTTTATTAATAGAACTATTCTTTGTAGAATGCTTCTTAATACAGTTAAATGATTACGAAACATAAAAAACTTAGCCACAAATACCTTAGGTATGTTATATTCAAACTCTCATTATTCTTTGACACAAATAGCACATTTTTACAAGAGATCTACAACCCTAATGGTGTGCCAACAATGAGCTAAACTAAACCGCGACCCAAAAATATGACAACATCTGCAAAGTTGCAAATTAGGAAGCCGGTAACCAGGTCGGAATGATAGAGGAGGAAGGGGGGGAGAGATCTCCTCCTACCGAGATGCGGTAGCAGGGGATTATCGCCAGAATACAAGTAATCTGAAACTAGCAGGAGATACCAACAAAATGGCAGGACCTGTCCTCGGTGCACGATGGCAAGCAGGAAGCAGAGGAAAATGTTTACCATGTGCAACAGAGAAACCGAGATTCATCATTCCGATGAACAAACTGGAGAAATACAGAAGCTACAGGAAATACCATGCGCCAATATGTATGTTCATCAGAGTCTTAATGATGGAGAAGGACCTCACCAAATGGATACAACAAAAATGGCAACCCAAAGGTCATATCGAGCTCAAGCTGGGAGCTAGAGGCTTCTTCACAGTATTATTCTTGAACTTGCAAGACAAAGAAAAAGTATTTGAAAATGGTCCTTACTTTCATAATAATGTTGGTTTGTTTATGAGACACTAGGAAGAATGCTACGACCCAGACAAGGAAAAATTTCTAGCAGCCCCAGTTTGGGTCAGGTTATTCAGTCTCCCAATGGATTTCTGGGACCCAGAAATACTGGAGGGCATTGGAAATACGATAGGCAGATTTCTCAAAATAGCAAAAACGAGAAAAAAAGGAAGATACACTTCATATGCAAGAATATGCATTTACATGGACATAGTTGAACCTATACCAGACTCAGTGGAACTAGAATATCATTAAGAGGTATGGTAGCAAACCCTTGACTATGAACATATCCCATTTAGACATCGTAAATGTCATGAGTATGGTCACTTATTTAAGGAGTGTCCAATGAGCCTAGAGGAGGGGGAGAACATGAACAAAAAACAGAGGAAACATCAAGAAGTGAAAAGCAAGAGAAGACAAGAAAAAGAAAACCCCAATGCAAGGAAAAAAGAATATCAAGCTCAGTCGAGCAGAACAAACAACTTTGAAGCACTGCAGGGAGAAGAAGAAGAAGAAAGTGAGGCCCAAACTATGGACTATCAGGAAAAAGGAAAGGAGAGTAGTTCGAGTCAAGGCAAACCAAACCCCAAGAGGAAATCCCAAAGAGAGCTGGCAGAGAAAGAGGATAAGGAAGACATGGAGAAGATGGAAAACACCACAATGGAAATTGACCAAATCAAGGGATAGGAATTAAGCATTGAAGAAGAGATTTTGTAGAAACTGTTGAATGAAGGGAGACACCTAGATGAAATATTTATACCATAAGACCAAAAAATACTATACAAAGAAACATTCCAACAGTATCAAGCTAAACAGGGACAAGGACAGGTGGAGATGGTAGAACAATTAGGGATGCATCAGGACAACCCTCCAAGAATATTCAAATAAAATGAAAGGAGGAAAGAAAAGAGGCTGGAGGAACCTACAGGAATCTATACAGATTATGGGAGAAATATTGGTGAATACAGGAAGGGTGGTACCGCTATCAGTGGTATACCAACAAATAAACGAAGTATCCCAATGATAATTACATCCTGGAACATAAGAGGCCTCAATAGTAGAGGCAAACAGAGACATTTAACTGAGATACTAAGAAAATAAAAACCTCAACTCATGTTGCTACAAGAAACAAAGGTTACAGGAGGGAAAATGGAAGATATTTTAAGTAAAATAAAACCAAGGTATGAATGCATGACCATAGATGCGAGAGGTAGCACGGGAGGAATAGCAATACTGTGGAACTCAACATAGATCACAGTGGACTACTGGATAGGTATGAAAAGAATCCTCACGGGGTGGTTTCGCCGAATAGGAAATAAAGAATGGTTCCTAGTCTCTGTAGTATATGACCCTCACACTCCAGTGGAAAAGGAAAATTTCCTCCAACAAACAAAGAGGTTTAGCCAACTACACAAAGAAAAACTTTGGCTGGTAGCAGGGGACTTCAACTTAATAACAACAATAGAGGAGAAAAAAGGGGGACTGCAAAGAGAAGATCCGGAAATGGATAAACTCAGAGATTTACAAGAAGAACTAAAATTGGTGGACATCCCAACAATAAATGGAAAATATACGTGGAATAATAGAAGGGGAGGGAGCAGACAAATAGCCTCTCCACTGGATAGATTCTTGGCCACAGAACACTTCATTAGCAAAGACGTATACTATGAGGCATCAATTCTACCATGTCTAGGGTCGGACCACTAGCCCATTAAACTCGAAGGAGAAATGAAACAAGGAAACCGAAATAGACCTTTTAGGTTTGAAGCATTTTGGTTAAGAGAACCGACCCTCATAGAAAAAATGAAAGAGTGGTGGAATGAGAGCGAGATAGTAGGGAGGAACCTGATGCACACCTTTCAACTCAGACTTAAAGATCTAAAAGGCAAAACAAAGAAATGGAATAAGCATGAATTGGCAACATACAGAAGGAACGGGAGTTGATCCAACAAAGATGAAGGAAGTACAACAGTAAATAATCAACGAAGGTAGAAGTGAAGGGTTCGCAGAGGAGGAAGGGCAACTGGTTAACAAAATGGAGGAAATGAGACAACACGAAGAAATACTATGGAAATAGAAATCCATAATTCAATGGTTAAAGGAAGGAGAATGAAATACAAGGCTTTTTCACAAAGCAATGGTCTATCATAGGCAACAGAACAGGATATTCTCCCTAGTATATCAGCAAGGCAATCGTCTTACTAAAAAAGAAGACATGGAGAATCTGTTAGTGCAACACTTCAAAGGGCTACTGACGGAACCAAACATAAGAAGGGAGGAGAATATAAACAAAATCATACAACACATCCCCAACCTGGTGAGCAGAGATCAAAACATGGCCCTACTAAGAGTAATATCTAAAACAGAGGTAGAAGAAATCATTAGGAATATGGCGAGAAACAAAGCACCAGGGCCAAATGGACTCACAGCTAAATTCTTCAAGGCAACATGGCCATTCATGGGCGAAGACATAGTGAAACTAGTGGAGGAGTCTAGGCGCATCAAAATAATGCACCCGACCCTGAATTCCACATTTCTAGCCTTGATTCTGAAGACAGCTCATTCGGAACAACCGCAAGGGTTCAGACCAATAACACTTTGTATTGTCATATATAAAATTATAGCTACAATTATTGTTAAACGTTTAAAACCTATACTACTTGTGTTGATATCTCAGCAACAGACAGGGTTTGTCAAAGGAAGACAAATAACAGATGGCATAGTGGTGGCACAAGAGGCAATTCATTCATTAAAAACAAAAGAAACCAAAGGAATGATGGTTAAATTAGATTTGTCAAAAGCCTATGATCGACTGAATTGGGATTATTTACAAGGAATATTGAAGGTATTCAGCTTTGATGCAAGATGGGTAAGCTGGATAATGTCGATGGTATCAACTCCAGTTTTGTCAATTCTACTCAACGGATCACCCACAGAGGCATTTAACACAACCCGAGGGCTCAAGAAAGGCGACCCGCTTTCCCATTTTTTGTTCATCCTGGCAGTGGAAGGCCTTGGAAGGTACATAAAGGAGAAATTTCATAGTGAACAATACACTAGCCTCAGAATAGACCATTAACTCACAAGTAATTTGTAGACGACATAATGATGTATGGACAAGCATCGTTCATGGAAGCCAAGAAAATAATGGATATTTTCATAGACTTCACTAGTGCTTCAAGGATGGAGATAAACAAAGAGAAGTCTGATATATTTTTCTTCAACACAACAACACCCTCACAAGCTTTCTTAGTAAGAGTAATGGGATTCAGAATAGGAAACTTCCCCTCAAAATACTTAGGAGTCCAATTAAATGATTAGCGAAACAGAGTGGCAAACTGGAAACCCCTGTTGGGAAAAATCCAAAGAGAGATGCAAAACTAGACATTCAGGGCACTGAATATGCCAAGTCGTGTAATATTACTGAGATCAGTATTACAATCTATCCCGATTTACCAACTAACCAATCAAGCAACTCCTAAAATAGTATGCAAAAAGATGATAGACATCTTCAAAAGGTTTTTATGGCAAGCGCCTAGAACGAAAAAAATAAAAATAAATAAATAAAATAAAATAAAAAATGAAAAAATGGGCTCTTCTATCATAGAACTGGCTCAACAAACCCCTAAAAGAAGGAGGACTAGGACTCTGAGATCCTTATATACTCAATCAGGTCATGGGAGCAAAGTTATGGTGAAGATGGATCCAGGGAGGGGTAGACCTATGGAAACAATTATGGGAGAGAGAGTATGACATGCCTAGATCAACAAAAGGAAAGCTGAGACTCCAAGACAACAAGAAAGGTTTAGCAATATGTAACCTAGCCTCAGATAACAGAAATTTGATCAACAACCATAGTTTCTAGGAAATCAGAGGAGGTGACAAAGCTAATTTCTGAGAAGAAGCGTGGCAACAGAGAGAAAAACTAATCAGTAAGCCTAAGCTTGAAGAACTCCACCAATATACCAACATCGATTGGGAAAAACAGTTAAAAACTTCTGGAGCATAGAACCTGGAGAATATTAGAGAAAGTGGAAACAAAAACAAGACTGGCTAGATGCACCAGAAACACCCCAGTAGAAGTTATATGAAAATGAAATGGCAACCTAGAAAAGAGCAAAAGCAGAGGGGCTAGACATACTAAGATGGGGTTACAAGATTAAAGGGATGTTCACAGTTAAAGAGGGCTATTAACTACAAGTAGAAAATATCTCAGGCATCAAGAGACAAATATCTAGAAAAGCATATGGCAAGAAAAGACATGGCCGAAGGTCACCTTCTTCATGTGGATCCTTCACCACGAGGGCACACTTACATGGGATCAACTGCAAAAAAAGCATTGCAAGGACCCTTGATATGCAACTTATGTAAAGAACAAGAAGAAATAATGGAGCACATGACCAATAAATGCAGATACAGTGATAACCTATGGAAAAAACATAATCAACCCTTCAGAGTTAGTGATAGGAATCCAAACAAAATGAAAACAACAATAGATAATTGGCAGAAAAATCCTTACCAAAACACAATCCTAAACCAAGCCTGGAAAATTTCGTTAGGGTTCGTCCTGTGGGAAATATGGAAAGAAAAAATAACCTTATCTTCAAAGAAGAAAGAAGGACTAAAGTAGAAAAATGGAATCAGATAATCCAAAACATAAGAGAGACAATAATGACAGAGAAATGGTATGAGGAGGATTTGAAAAGCAATCCACAGGAAGAAAGAATAATGAAAGGCCTGAACTTGAAACCTAGTATGCTAAATTCATCCTCGTGGAAGCAACATACCCCCAATGGAGAGTCTGTAAATTGCTATAAATGGCCTTAGAAAGAATTTATCAAACTTAATTTTGATGGAGCTGCAAAAGGGAACCCTGGTGCGGAAGGGACAAGAGGATTATTCAGAGATGACAAGGGGAAAACGCTCAGAGTTTACGCTATGGACTATGGCAAGCGACCAACAATGAAGTAGAGCTTCATGCTCTTAAAAGGGGATTGGAAAATGTGATAAGAGAATGATTCCAAAGACTGTAGGTAGAAAGAGACTCGAAAATGGCGATAGAAATGGTGAAGAAGCTACAACAAGGAACGCAGTGGGAAAGAATCAGCCAAAGCTAGAGGACTGCATGGCTGGTCCAAGAGATTATCAAGCTAATTTGACAAATAAGATACATTATCCCAACACATGTCCGATGGATGGACAACATGGCAATGAACAATCTGGAAAACTGGGGATATGGCCAGGTAGGCAAAAACCTAGATATAAAAGCAAAAGAGTTATTACAAATGGAGGAAATGAAGAAACTAGTGGAAATACTAGAAAAAGACAAGGAGCATGAGGAGAAACCCTGATCGGGGTGTGGCAGAGAAGAGGAGGTGGGCCAGCGGTGATGGGAAGTGGAGATGTTAGATATCATCCACACGAGCGCAAGGACAAAGATCTCTTCGGGATGTGGAGGAAGAGGACAACAAGAAGGGCATGTGGAAGGACGGGACAGGGAGGGAGAAAGCCCTGAGAGGAGGAAGGTGGAACCAAGAAAGGAAGGTAGAGAGGAAGGCATGGGAGCCAGTGGGAGAGCGGGTAGAATGATGCCAGCAAGTGGCAGGATAATGGAGAAGGACTCGCGGCAGGAGCAGCCGGAGGCATGAGGGAGTTAATGAGAGTTAGGGTGGGAAGGGATGGAGGGCCATCATTCTGAGGTGAAGGAATGAGGAAAAGGACGACGAGTAAATTAGAAGGACAGGTGGTAGGTGCGTCGACAGGAAATAGGGAAAGGGAGGTAAAACAAAAGGGCAGAGAAATAGATGTTAGTTGCATGCAGAATGTGAGAGCGAGAGTAGGAACAGAGAAAGGTGGCAGACGTAGGATGACAACATAGACCGGGGTAGTAGCTACGCCAACTTTGGTTGACGGTATGTTTTTTTCTATTTCCTAAAGCACAAAATTATAGTTATGTCAATTTTAATAGTCCGTGGGAAAGAGACCGGGAAAGGTTTGGACTCTGAAAGAGTTGAAACCAGGATCTCCCAGAACACCATCTGGGTTGAGAGTGAGGACGAAAGGGTGAGAGAAGAAGGACTCAAAATTTTGGCCCTGAAGAAGGCGTATAGAGAGAAGGAGGGAGGCCAGTGAGAGAAGAGCAAACTTGGAAAGAGAGAAGGTCTGAGGAATTCCACTCCGTCCAAGTGGCTCCTGGGGCTCGGAAGAGATTTCGTAGGTAACTAGAATATGGAGGAATCCACCCTGGAGACCTCAAGAGATAAGACAAGGGATAGCACGACCTCTGAGAAACCTACGTGGAATTTCCTGAGTAAAACCGAGAGGAAGACCAGAGGTTCAATTAGGGTAAAGAATGTAGAGAGGAGCGAGAATGGAGTGAAATTACCTTGTGTAGTCCAGAAAATGGAAATTGTACTCCCCTATAGTTCTCTCGATAGGCTTTCTATGGTAAAAATACCTCGCGTTGTCTAGAATAGGGACATAGTCCCCCCTAGAGGTCTCCTCGAAAGGTTGTCTATGGAAAACCTTCCATGCGAAGGCCGACAGGGAGAGACTAACCTAAGAAAAGAAGAATTGAGGGGCAACAAAGAGCAAACCCAAGAGATGGCCGGGGAAAAGCTGAGGAGAATGATAAGAAAACTCAGGTTGTCAGGTCTTGAGCGAGATACCAAGCATGTCTCAACTAAACGTAAGACAGATTGGGTGATATACCAATAGAATACTGATACTTCTCATGGTAATTTTTTAGGTTTAATCATAATCTGTGTCCAGTACAGTGTGAAGGCAAGTAAGAAGAGAGAGGAAAGCAAATTGGGGGAAGGAAACGACAACCATGACAACGCAAGAATGGGAAGAGACAAAAAATAAGTGACTAAGAAGAGCAATAGAGGTACAGGTAAAAAGACAGTTGGGGGGGTGGGAAGCTCCAACAAAGAACAACGCAAGAGAGGGAGAAAGACGAGATGGGAGCATATGAAGACCCTCCTTGATGCATACAAGGCAAGGAACCCACCTGAGGTGAGAGCCCAAATAAAGGGTAGGGAGCGAGAATTAAATGACAGTATTACCGACCAAGATCTTCCCATGGAAGAATGCGAAGACATGGTTCAAGACCCAGGCAACACCCGTGGCCGACACACCCTCTTCAGACAAACGATCCAGCAATACTGGGTCATGAAGAATGTTGTGGCTTTGGCCATGACTCTCAACAAAGAACAGACAAAAAACAAAGGTCAGGAGCACAGGAGGACACCAAAGAGAATGATCCCATCACAACAGAGCTTCTCAGGGAGATAGCAGCAATTTAGATACAAACATATCGAAACAACCTGACATTGGGAAGGATTGAACAAAGTCTGCAGGATATGAAGAGAAGCGAGATGCCAAGATCTAGTGCTAAATCCCCAGCCCTCGTGGATTCCTCGGACGACGAGTAAAACAATGATCCAGATAAATTTTGTTTATGTTTTATGACGGTTAGCTTTTATTTTCCAAAGTCGATTTTTAGTATAGATAAAATAGACAATGCTGTTAGGTTGATAGAGAAAGACTTATACAAATTTTGGACAGAGTTTAACACTAACAGGTGGCCAACTTGGTTTTCTACGGGTAGATTGAGGCCACTTGGAACAAATGGAAAAACTTGATTTTGGCCCGTTAATATAAATAGCGAAAATACTACCAAGTTTACAAAAAAAAAGAAGCTCATTCTTCTTTGTATTTTTTCTATTAGTATAACGTGATTTGGAGGGTTAGTGTGATTTTTTGGTGCTTTATATGGGAGCACTTCTACATCTTTTGGTGGTTGACAGTAAGGATGATTTATTTGTAGTTGAAATGTGCTTATAAAGGAGAGAGGATAATTGAGTAACAATGTAGTCAACCATAAACCTCGTGCCCTACATCATCATTCAAGCAAAAGAGAATGGATCACAAGATTCTCATAATGCTACCGGCAACAATGTGGCAAAAGGTGTTTATTATTGTTTTCCAGCAATTACATCTGCTTCCAGCCATTGTTTTTTCCATTTTCCATTCTTGATTATCGTGTAATATAAATTTAACCGTTGATAGAAACATTTCTCTTTGGATTTTGGAAAGGTCACATAGATAAGCTTCATATTGATTTATTTCTTATATGCTTCATATTTCCATTTCTCTGTAGTTGTTTCTTATGTTCTCCATATTGTCGTCTTTTCTATAACATTTCCTTGGCTTCTCGACTGGTTTTTTTCATAGGACAACATTTGCAAAATTAATTTGTACATATCAAAACAATGGGTTCAATGTAATTAACTTTCGCTTTTGTTGGACTAAAATTTCATTGTCCTGTTTGCCGCATATACAAATTTTTAAGGCTTGGGATGTTGCCAATAGTATGAAAAATGAGAATTTTCCATTACGTCATTGTATTTGTGTTTGAATTTTTTAATCTTTCTCTCACCTTGGCTACAATCCTGGTTCATTGTTCAATGATATTCTGGACGAATGCATACACCATCCCTTGTGTACACATACTCTCTAGGTCCTTTCTCTCTTGCACATGCACAAGTAATAGGAGATTCTAAGAAATCCCTGGAGTAATTTGAACATCAATCGACATCTCCAATTCGTGCAAGAGAAACATTTATGTATGCATTTTGATAACGATGGGGAAGCATTAAAAGATTAAATACTTATTAGGCCAGGAGGAGGAGGAAGTTGGAAGAAGCTTGGCTTCATCTTCAATTATGGCCACACTACTTCAAACACACATTGGTTTTTTGCATTTCCTCCAAAAAAAGAGGTGATTCTTTAAATCTTCTTTTAATTGTCAACTCGAAATTCTTGGCACAGACTGCAATGCCCACAAGAATTTCCTAAAATATTTTCATTTTGGTAACCAAGTTATTATATGGTTAAAACTATGGATATGCTCTTACTTATATTAATCCAAGGCATTTTTCATAGACATTTATATATCCTCCTGGGTTGTAGGCAAGACATTGTGCTTTTAGAAGGGATTCAACTTTTCTACGTGCCTCACTGATTGAACATGGAAAGAAGGAATTCAGTTTCTCTGTTATCTGAGCTAAAATAACTCGTCTATAGTATTTATTTCTCTCTTTCTTTCCTTTTGTTTATTGTTTATTGATTTTGGGTTTCATAAATCCACTCCTTTGAGATCTAGCAAAGCTGATTGCTGTGAGAATAGAAGATATTAGTACCCATAAACTTGTAATAGTTCCATAGGTATATCCTTCCTACCAAGTGTCAAAAGTGGCCAAGAAATTAAGAATGTTAGGTATCTCAACTTATCATTTTATAGTTCCATAGGTATATCCTTCATACCAAGTGTCAAAAGTGGCTAGGAAATTAAGAATGTTAGGTATCTCAACTTATCATTTTAGATTCAAGACCTTTCCTTTATGTAGCAGTTGCAGATGTTGCAAAATATAAGGATTTTTCACTGAATTCTTATATATTGGTGTATCTTGCACGTAGTATTGGTAGCTACATGGATATTATTTCTCTATTTTATAGTTCTGATGGAATATGTCACATATTTTGGGCCATCCAAATACTACCAATTATTAAGGAAAATGCATAGTGAGTTCTAAATAAAAAAAAATTCCTTTCTTTTTTCTCTATTCCTTTGCCATTTTTGACTTTTTTTGTGTGTACAAAAAATTAGTAGAAATGATGTTTAAGTGTGAAGTTTCTACTTCTAATAACCTCTGTTGTGGCCAATTGTTGGCTAGGTCCATTCTTTTATGGAGTTGTTTTAATTATTGCATAATAATATTGTTGCTTTCTCCTAGAGAAGAAAACTACTTCATCTTAACATATTCCCTCGTTTTCTTCTTTGCAGAAAATTACGAGCAGAAATACCTATGTTCCTAGAATAAGGGCATAGTCTGTGGTTGTACCAGTGGAAACAAAGGAAGCTCCAACAAGCAAAAATACATATAGAAAGGTTAGTGCTATCATAACATGTTCATACTCTTGTATGGGGCTTGCTACTGCGAAAGCTATGGGGGAGAGAGGGAAATGGCATATTATTATGCCATGCAAAGATTTCCTCAAGGTAGATAGAATGGCTCGCGATGTTGGAATTCCCAAAGAGGATTACACTGTCATGCATTTGGATTTGGTTTCTCTTGAAGTGTAACACAGTTTGTTGATAATTTCAGGCGCTTGGGAAGGCCATTGGATGTGTTGGTTTGTGACGCTGCAATTTATTTGCCCACTTTCAATGTAGTCACATATACAATTGAGGGTTTTAAATTGAGTTTCGGTGCAAATAATCTGGGTCACTTTATTCTTGCCCTATTGTTGTTGGAGAACTTGAAAAAAATCGGATTTCAATTCAAAGCGAGTTATAATTGTTGTATCAATTACACATACATTTACTTGATTTATACCTTTTTTAATAAGATCTATATTCATGTGATTGTGCCACACTTTTTGACCCTTACTAAACTCGTAGTAAATCCCACTAAGTAGTGTATATCCTTTATAACTACAAACTATGTATTATGGAATTACAGTTACAAGTTACATATTATTATTTAAAAATAAAAAAAATCATCCCAACATATTACCTTAAAGTAGGAAAGAAAATAGAAATTGAGAATTTAATGACTATGACACTATTTAATTAAAAATAATTAATAGATTCCTTCTAGAAGCCCACCCAGAAATCTTTGAATAAACTATAATTTATTCCACAGTATCGTCATAATATTAAAAAAATACAGTTAACGTTGTCTTTACTTGGCCGAGAAGGCTTTGACGGGCATTGATGGGCATTGGACAGAAGGGTTTCCTATTTGGAAAATAATTTTGAATTCAGCAATCATTAGAAAGGTGTGGACAGCGGGTCACCTGATTTTTATTAAAATCGGACATGAAAATTAAATAAATATATTTACGTCTCGCTTACTCTAAATTATAATTTATATTTTAAATGTAATACTTCACCAAATTTTGGTAGGTACGAAACTATTTGTAAATAGTATCCTAATAAAGTAATTTATAAATATATATAATTTAATGACTATGACACTATTTAATTAAAAATAACTAATAGATTCCTTCTATAAACCCAGCCAGAAATCTTTGAATAAACTATAATTTATTGGAGTTGTCTATAATGCGACTTTTTGGAGATTCAGGTGACGGAATCCGGCGGAAGAAATTAAGGTTAAATCTTGATTTGTTGCAGTTAAAATGATTTTTTAACTGCATATTTGGATTCAGCACTCTGAAAAACCCCTGGGACGCTTTGATTGTGCAGAGACTAGCTATCAAACTTGCGATTCAAGGAAATTGCGACCGGATTTTGACCGGAAAATGCCACCAGAAAAACTTTAAAAAAATCCCATTATAGACAACTGCTAATTTATTCAACACTATCTTCATAATATTAAAAAAATACAGTTAACGTTGTCTTTACTTGGCCGACAAGGCTTTTACGATTGGACAAAAGGGTTTCCTTTTTGGAAAAAATTGAATTAAGCAATCACAGAAAGGCGTGGACAGCGGGTCACGTGATTTTTATTAAAATCGGACGTGAAAATTAAATAAATATATTTACGTCTCGATACTCATAAATTATAATTTTTATTTTGGTGGGTACCAAATTATTTATAAATAAATAATTTATTAATATAATTATATTATTTGGAATATCATGTTTTGTTATTGAAAAATGATTATAAATAAGTAGTTGAATTTTGATTTCTCAACTATATTTATTATTTTTATTTATTATGAATGGAGTCTACCACTTTATATGAATGAAATTGCTCATTAAAATACTTAGATTGCAATATTTTTGAATTGTAAAAAATGTGTTATTTTGTTTTCAATTGTAAGAGTTACAATATGATAATTAAACAGATTTCTAGTCAAATTTTACTAAATTTGTCATTGAGTAGCGACTTAATTTTAAGTGCGATTAAATATATTGGATAGTAATTAACATTTTTTCATAAAATTACTTTATTATAATTAATTTTAAATAAAAAAAATTTTAATTATTAAAATTAAATTAAATTAATGAATTTAAATTTGTAAATGATTGAATTTTAATTTTAATATTAAATTTAAATTTAAAATTAGGGGAATTATTTTTATAATTAAATATAATAAAATTATATTCAATGTGTTCTTAGAAAATGTTCATCAACATTAATTTTTTATATAATCTTAAATTTTTAATGGTAAAAAACGAATGTAGTCTTTTTATTTTCTTTTTTGTTAGTTATGGAGTTTTCTTGAAACTCAACGATCACTTCTATAGTTACTAATAGTAGCAATGCACAATCCAAATGAAAATTTCCAACCATATGTAAATTAAAAATTTAGCAATGAAGTACTTTATCAACTAGTTCTAGGAAAGCAAATGCCAAGACATGAGCTCCATAAACATAAATAAAGTCAAACAATACACAATCAATGTCTTGAAGAAAAGGAATAATAAGGTGTTAAAGATGATAAAATGACCAATGCATATTGACATGGATCATAAAATCAAGATAAATAAAAATTAATTTATGTTTTATTTTTTATTAAACTTACTATTAGGATTCCAAGAAACTCTCCCAGGTTGTAGCTTGGAGATGCCTCGTAACATATAAATTCAACTATTGTTGCAGGTTTTACGGAAGGAATGATGGTTTGTTCAAGCCAGATAACCACTTCTACTTTGTTTCACTCCAGACATGCGTGAACACCCTCAGACTACAAGGCCTTAGAACACCAAATGCTCATATTTTAGAGATAAGGTGAATATGGAGAACACTAACCACACCAGTAGATGCACAAGACCATGTGATGGTCGGCTACAACTAGTAAAGAAACCTGTAAATCTAATCTACTAATGCAAAGACAGGATGACAACTCTTCTGCATTAGATAGAAAGAAACCTGGGCAACCTATTCAAGGATGCATACAAGATTTTAACACAGAGATAAGAAGACAATTATCTAGTGCTAAACATCAAGAGATCAAGAACATAGCATATCAGGCACAAGCTTGGAACAGAGGGAAATGGAAAGTGAGCAGTTAATAGCGAAAGAAGCTTGTATTAGCTGAAAATAAAGACGAGACGCTGCAAGTGACAAAATATCTACAGTCTCCAGAAGTTGAACCTTACATCAAATGCCAACCTTGATTACATCTTGTTTCTGGGTATTTATAGCTTTACATTACAAGGGCACTTCGCCATTTAGGTATGGAGGGGTCATAATTGACCACCAACTACATTAAACTGCCTAAGAGAGTCTCTGACTATGTTTGTTTGCTGCAATGAGTGAATCCGATCTACTCAAGTGTTGTGCTGTCCCTTTAGGCTGTTGGAGCGCTCATACCTATGGAGTTCCATAACTGATAAATTCGGTTATAGGGTCGTGCTTGTCCTTTTCTCCCCTGGCCATGCTATTAAAAATGGAGGTTGGGAGCCTGACTGTGACTGGTACTGGCAAGCTGGTTATCTCCTTTTTTGGGCAACAAAATAGTTAGAAGTCGTGGAATGCATGGGCAAAGAGACAGTTGGGATGAGAAAGAAGGATGATCGTCAAATCGAGAAAATGGACGGCAGAGAGGGATCGGTAGAGGCTATCGGCTGAAGTGGGAGCGGGCTGAATCGGGGCCGTCAGATCTTCGACGGACTGATCGGGCGATCATCAAGAAGCGATTCCATTCATCGGGAAGCTGTAAAAGGACGGGGTCGCATGATTCCATTCAGCAATCGGCACGTAGCGACAGATGAGAGAGGAAAATCTCTCTCATTGCGTGCTAACATTCGATCACATTACTGGTGCGATAAGAGCGAAAACCATCAGATCATAGCAGAGATGATCTGACGGTGGGAAATGATCGAGCGGGTCACTTTATTGGGCGCGACGGGAGCCGTTGGATTGGTGGGGTGATCAACGGTGGGGATGAAATCCGATGAGTTATGAGAGCACGAAGTCATATGGAAGGGTCTTAAGGTAGGTTCGAGCTTTGCGCTCGGGGCTTAAAGGAAAAGGGGCTATTTTGCTGGGTTTAGGAGGAAAATAGAGGAATGGAGGTGGTGGAGGGAAAGTGGGATAGAAAGAAAAGGGAAAATGACCCATGAGGGGCCCCTTTGAAGACACCATCACACAGACCGGAAATCCTCCATGACTTAGAAAGTCAGCGCTGCCTAGCAGAGCTAACACTGGCTCCTTCTGGGGATGAGATCCTCCCTATGAGATCTCAAGAACCGTAGACCACTACCTTTCATACAAAAACCAGATTAGCAACATTCTCTAGTGTTCCATTGGGCATGGAGTCTAATTAAGTCTAAACTAAAACTTGTAAAAAACATATTTACAATGCTGAGGCCTGATGGCCTTAAACAACATAAATTTTCAAAAACCACCCATTGACTGGGCCATCAAAAACTGTATCTCCTTCCATACTCTGCAACATGGAAGTGTTGTTCCCTTGGATCTGAGTAATGATAAAAAGTCTAGTCCACAGAGCATTGAATTTACCAAGATCTCCCTACCTTTCCTTCAGTGTATCCCATTGGAGAAAATAGTCATCATACTAAGAATTAACCCTTTTTATCTTTCTATGAGGGGTTTCCTTCTCTTCGTCAATGTGCATGTCAGTCAATTCATCGAAGACTTGCAAAAGCGGGTTGATTTGATCACCTACCTCAAAACGTTTAGGGCATTTGACCTTATCACGTAGAGATGGTTTATATTTCGCCCCCTCTCTGTATGCTCTAATCCTTGGATGTTTTTCGTGGAAGCTTTTGTACACCTGTTGAATAACAAGGGTTGTTGTGTACTCGGCTGTGTCATTTGTGGCATGCACAATTAATATAAATGGTGAATCAATGTATTCTTGTGTGGGGGACACAAAGACTTCACCTGCTCCTGCAACTTTCTTAGAACAAGCCCCATCTGAGGAGGTGTCCCAAATCTGTGCACCTTCTTCCTCTGTGATTTGGCAAATTGCCCTTTCAATCTGTGTGGAGGCCAACTGGGCAGGCTTTGGAATATCAAGGCTGAGATTATCCATGTCAGCCTTGGTCATTGAATTATGGCTAGCTCCAGTGCCTAGGGGGAAATTATGAGGGATTGTCTCTTGAACAGACAAAGAAACATTAGATGATGGGGAGTTGACTTCACAAATTTCTACCACTGGGCTGAGGACGACAACAGGTTGGTCAGTTTGCAGGTTTGCATAGTCATTAGAAGCTTGGTTGGCTTTAGGCTCAGGCTCTTCAAGGATAGATCTCTTGAAGGACTCATTCTTCACTAGTTCAATCAGAGGCATGGGTATTCTTGACTTCTAACTTTCTGATTGAAGACCGAAAGAAGAAGGGGACCTGTTAAGGCCTATTACCTCTATGGTTGGAACTTTGAGGATGATGGGATCTGCTGCTAGTTGCTTCTGCTTATAAGCTTGTTGTTCTGCAGGGACAACAAAATTCTGAGCAGGTCCTTTGAATAATGACTTCTCATTGGCAGCTTTGGTTAAAAAGGGGGCACTTCCCTTGTCTTCCATACCATGTATCTCCTCATCTTCTTCAAACTGCTCTTCTTCCATGACTATATTCTGAAAGAGGGTCTTCACCCTTTCGTAATCATTGGCTTCTTTATCTCTTTGCAAAATTTGCAACTGCTCATTTGCTCCTCTATATGGATTTGGATTAGCAAAGGTATTAGGAGCTCGCCCTTTCCCTGAATGCTGGTCAACTTTTAATTTGGAAACTTCAAAGGCTAGTGACTCTATCATCCTGGCCATTTTATTGAACTTAAGGTTTGAGGATGATGAGGGCTCACCCCTCTGTCTTCTTCTATCAACATTACCTTTGAGATTTTCTGCAGCCATGATGTTTGATTCTACTTCCAGGGCTGCATCTTGCATATCAACCAAAGAAGCACATATTCTCTCCCTCAATAGTAAACAGAAATAAGAATCGAAGGCATTAGCATAGGTGAGCTTAGTAGAGGTAGGGATGGGTTTCACTTCAACTGGTATCCTATTGTACATACGATTAAATCTTTTGTTGAAATCAGACAACAGTTCACCATTTTCCCTCTGTAAGTTTCCAAACTCAGTGTGATAGAAGAGCATATATTTCTTATCCCCCCAATGCTTTAGGAACACATCATCTAAGGCCTCAATCTCTGCTATGGACCTAGGGGTTAATTCTCTGAACCATTTTCTAGCATCTCCCTCAAGGATTTGGACAAAAACCCTCATCCACACATCATCTTCACTGATATCTAGATTATCAGCATAGCTATAGAAGGACTCAAGATGTTCTTTAGTTGTTACCCCCTCTGTACCAGTGAACTTAGGCATGTATTTATGATATTCTCCTGTAGGCATGGAATTCAAAGGAACATGCAAGACTAGGGGTCCATGCCTAGCAGCTATAATTCTTTCCATTTTGGCGGGTGCTTTTGGGCCTACCATGACTGGGGTAGATGGAAGGGTACTGGTCGTTTGAAAGGTAGGGAGCTGAGAAATGAATGACAGGGCTGAAGGAAACTGATGGATTGTAGGGGAGGTTTTCTTTGGACTAAGATCCAATGGGGAACTTATTGAACAAGGAGATTTATGAATCTCTGAGAATATTTCTTCATTGATAATGCTAGGCTCTATATTTTCAACATGTACATGCTCAGTTACAAGCCTTTCTTGCAGAGATGTATAATATTGTTTAGGCTTACCTGATCTTTATGCTCCTTTTCGTGATATTTTGCTTTGCTTGACAATCTTCTGAGGGTTAGGCACTGGGTCAGCTGGTGATTTCTGAGGATTTCTCCGGGTGTGCCTCACAAACTGAGCCAAAACTATGATGTCGAGTCGCCAAAAGGTTCTTCCTCCAGTAGAGTCGCTAGATAGATGATTACAACCAAAAATGTGTCCAGACTTTGTCTATCATCAAAGTTGGACCTGTGTCGTTCTTGCAGGGAAGCTGAGCTTCAATCTCCTCTCCTCAGCAGCGGCGCCAATTATGTTAGGATTCCAAGAAACTCTCCTACGTTGTAGCTCAGAGATGTCTGGTAACATATAAATTCAACTATTGTTGCAGGTTTAATGGAAGGAATGATGGTTTGTTCAAGCCAGATAACCACTTCTACTTTGTTTCACTCCAGACATGCATGAACACCCTCAGACTACAAGGCTTTAGACCACCAAATGCTCACAATTTAGAGATAAGGTGAATATGGAGAATACTAACCACACCAGCAGATGCACAAGACCATGTGATGGCCGGCTGCAACTAGTAAAGAAACCTGTAAATCTAATCTATTAATGCAAAGACAGGATGACAACTCTCCTGCATTAGATAGAAAAAAACCTGGACAACCTATTCAATGATGCATACAATATTTTAACACAGAGATAAGATGACAGTTATCTAGTGCTAAACATCAAGAGATCAAGAACATAGCATATCAGGCACAAGCTTGGAACAAAGGGAAATGGAAAGTGAGCAGTTAATAGCAAAAGAAGCTTGTATTAGCTGAAAATGAAGACGAGAGGCTGCAAGTGACAAAATATCTACAGTCTCTAGAAGTTGAACCTTGCATCAAATGCCAACCTTGATTACATATTGTTTTTGGGTATTTATAGCTTTATATTACGAGGGCACTTTGCCATTTAGGTATGGAGGAGTCATAATTGACCACCAACTGCATTAAACTACCTGAGGGAGTCTCTCACTGTGTTTGCTTGCTGCAGTGAGTGAATCCGATCCGCTCAGGTGCTGTGTTGTCCCTTTAGGCTGTTGGAGCGCTAGTATCCGTGGAGTTCCATAACTGATAAATTCGGTTACACGGTTGTGCTTGTCCTTTTCTCCCCTGGACATGCTTCTTGTTAAATATGGTGGTTGAGAGCCTGCCTGTGACTGGTACTGGAAAGCTGGTTATCTCCTTCTTTGGGCAACAGAATGGTCAGAAGTCGTGGAATGCATGGGCAAACAGACAGTCAGGATGAGAAAGAAGGATGACCGTTACATCGGGAAAATGGACGCAGAGACAGATCGGCAGAGGCTATCGGCCGAAGTGGGAGCGAGGTGAATCAGAGCTGTCAGATCTTCGGCGGACTTATCAAACGGTCATCGGGAAGCGAAGCTACACGGACGTTTAATGGGCGGGTGGATTGGTCGGGCGGTAAATGGTATTTATCGCACCGCTTTTGGGCATTAAGCGGTAAAAGGATGGGGTCGCACGATTCCATTCAACAATCGACACGTAGCGGAAGATGAGAGAGAAGAACCACTCTCATCGCGCGCTAACGTTCAATCGCATTGCTGGCGTGATCAGAGCGAAAACTGTCAGATCATAGTGGAGATGATCTGACGGTGGGAAATGATCGAGCGGGTCACTTTATCGGGCGCGACGAGAGCCGTTGGATCGGCAGGGTGATCAATGGTGGGGGTGAAATCCGATGAGTTATGAGAATGCGAAATCATATGGAATAGTCTTAAGGTAGGTTCGAGATTTGCGCTTGGGGCTTAAAGGCAAAGGGGATATTTTGCTGGGTTTAAGAGGAAAATAGAGGAATGGAGGTGGTGGAGGGAAAGCGGGATAGAAGGAAAAGGGAAAATGACCCATGAGGGGCCCCTTTGAAGACACCATCACACAGACCAGAACTCCTCCATGATCTTAGAAAGTCAGCGCTGCATAACAGAGCTAACACTTACTTCATATGTATATATATATAATATATCTTGAATTACACTATTAAGAAGTATAAATAAAATTTGAATTTCATAAAGACAAAATTATCATTTCACTCATGTATTATAACATGCATGCATATGCATATATACACACACAACCTATAATATTATTAGAATACCAAATGCTTTATTTAATCATAGGGTTATTGAAATCATTGCATAAACCAACAAATTTGGATATTTCCAAAATCAAATGTTTATATAGAATTATATCATAAATTAGTTTTTAATTTTCAATTTTGTTTTTGTTTTGGATAACACTTTGCTATAATCATACAAAGAAAGAATCTTATTAATTTGAGAGATAAATTCAGAAATCCAAAAATATCTCAATATTATCAAATATAACTTCCTCACTCAAATTAAAAATAATATTTATTATTTAAAAAAATAATATTATTTACTCTAATCAAAAGTTTAATTGTTTCACATTTTAAATTTACATATGAATAAAATTAAGTAAATCACTATTATAATTAACCAATAATAAAACCATTTAATCAATCAACATATTAAATTAAGGTAAAATAATAAAACCATTTTTCATTTTATGATTTAAGTAAATAAATCTCAATTAAAATCAATAAATAAAATGTAAAACAAATCCATATTTAATTATTTTAATTTAGTTGTCCAAGGGGTCTTGGATAGATAGTAATTGGGTGCACTCCTCGATGTTAAGTCACTCATTCAATTCACCACCCTATTCAATTGTTATTCTTGGACATGACCATGACATAGCCTCATTGTTGTTGAACTTACAAAAAATATTTTAATTTAAACTAAAGTGTACCATTTGTCGATTCAAAGGAAGATAATAAATGGTAAATCAATTTGTATCAAAAGTTTTGAACATAAGTACATTTCATTAGATTTTATCAAATGCCAAGAGGAGTTGCTCGGAAAATTATGGAAATTCCGGTCATATTTAGAGAAAATTCGGCAAGGATTTTTGTAAAACCAGGTTATAGTTGTTAAACTTCAAAATTTTAGGTGTTTGAAAGAATAACTTCGACGTAAATCACATGTAGATAGACATTTGTCAACGCATTTCGAACCAACAAGTGTGGTTCATCGTCAGGACAAGTTGAAGAAACAGATCAAGCTTAGCATGTTAAATAGTCTGATCAACTATTATGGATCACAGAAGCCTCAATTCAAATTTTAGGTGTCTTAGACATTTTTAATGGTACTGAATCCATTTCCACCATCAAAAACACGATTCAAACACTACCTTTAGAAGATTTTTTGAACTTCTTTTGTCCGGATTCCGGCCACTTTTAGCCGTCCGGGCAATTCCTTCGCCTCGTTAGACGACTCCCTTTATTATCGCGTAGTCTAACGAGGCGGAGGAGTTGCCCGGAAAGTTATGGAAATTCCGGTCATATTTAGAGAAAATCCGGCAAGGATTTTTGTAAATCCAGGTCATAGTTGTTAAACTTCAAAATTTTAGGTGTCTTAGACTTTTTTGATGGTGTTGAATCCATTTCCACCATCAAAAACATGATTCAAACAGTGCCTCTACAAGATTTTCTGAAGGTTTTTTGTCAGAATTCCGGCCACTTTTAGTTGTTTGGGCAATTCCTCCGCCTCGTTAGACGACTCCCTTTATTATCACGTAGTCTAACGAGGCTGAGGAGTTGCCCAGAAAGTTATGGAAATTCCAGCCATATTTAGAGAAAATCTGGCAAGGATTTTTGTAAATCCAGGTTATAGTTGTTAAACTTCAAAAATTTAGGCGTCTTAGACGTTTTTGATGGTGCTGAATCCATTTTCACCATCAAAAACACGATTTAAACACTGCCTCTACAAGATTTTCTGAATTTTTTTTGTCTGGATTCCGGCCACTTTTAGCCATCGAGGCAATTCCTTCGCCTCGTTAGACGACTCATATATATATATATATATATATATATATATTATATATAATATATATATAAATATAATATATATATATATCATATATATATATATATAATAATATATATATTATATATAATATATATATATAATATATATTATATATTTACACTATAGAATATACATGAAATTAAATTTCATAAAGACAAAATTATCATTTCACTCATGTATTATGACATGCATGCACATGCATATATACACACACAACTGATAATATTATTAGAATACCACATGCTTTATTTAGTCATAGGGTTATTGAATTCACGACATAAACCAACAAATTTGGGTATTTCCAAAATCAAATGTTTATACAGGATTATATCATAAAATTAATTTTTAATTTACAATTTTGTTTCTGTTTTGGATAACACTTTGCTATACATAAACAAATAACTTATTAATTGAGAGAAAATTCAAAATCAAAATATCTCAATATTATCAAAATACTTCCTCACTCAAATAAAAAATAATATTGTTTAAAAATAATTTATTTTACTCTAATCAAATGTTTAACTGTTTCACATTTTAAATTTACATATGAATAAAATTAAGTAAATTACTATTATAATTAACCAATAATAAAACGTAATCAATCAACATATTAAATTAAAGTAAAATAATAAAACCATTTTTCATTTTATGATTGAAGTAAATAAATCCCAATTAAAATCAATAAATAAAATGTAAAACAACTCCATATTTTAATTATTTTAATTTAGTTGTCCAAGGGGTCTTGGATAGACAGTGATTGGGAGCACTCTTAGATGTTAAGTCACTCGATCAATTCACCACCCTATTCAATTGTTATTCTAGGACATGACCATGATGTAGCCTCATTGTTGTTGAACTTACTAAAAATATGTTAATTTAGACTAAAGTGTACCATTTGTCGATTCAAAGGAAGATAATAAATGGTAAATCAACTTGTATCAAAAGTTCTCAACATAGGTAGATTTCATTAGATTTTATCAAACATGATCAGTTGACAACAATGAGTTTGACATTGCAACCATTAGTCCATATAAAGACAAAATTTTTGCATCTTAACCATAGTTAACTAAGATGCCATTTAATTTCGAAATCATAGATCACATATAATCATCATAAACCAAAATCATAAATCACATACATAATAATACTGAAAAGAAAATATTGATACTTATCCTTTAGTCAACCCTTCGCTTCTACCTTTGTCTTTATTCTATACTTACTCCTTATCGGTTTCCACACCACAAAAACACCCAGTGCCTT
>APFE030342204.1:0-11961 GCA_000404065.3 Pinus taeda | reverse complement strand
AAAGTTGTCCATCATCGCGTTCCGTTGTCGCTCGAGCGCTTCTTCGAGCAAGATTTTGATGGGATCTCCTGCCCCCTCATCTTTCTTCTTGCCTGCCATGGGAGGCCGTCGGGATTTGCGAGGCTGGTCTTGCAAAGGTTCAACCAGTTCAAGCCCTAACTCCTTATATCCTGACCTTGTTGGGGACATGCAAAGAAAAATAGTGAAAAAGTAGACCGCTCTGATACCATTGATCTGGATTTAAATAGGAACACAACAAATTACAGAGATAACCATATACACCAATATGCAGCGGAAATAATACTTCATTTCATTAATGGAAAATACTAAAATATGCTTACAATCAGAAATGGAAATAAACTAGCTAGGGCGATGGTAGATTATCTCTGAGAAGAGATGTGATTGCTACATGCCTCTGAACTGTGTTACAATGAGGCTCGAAGGCCTATTTATTGTTTAGAAAACAATGGAAAACCCTTAACATTCCAAAACCTAACCCTAGGAGATGAAACGCCAAACTGTAGGCCCCGTTTGGGGGTAAGTTGGTACATCAACTTCCCGGGGTCGTAACTTTGGCATATGATCTCCGTTTGACGCGTACAATAACTCATTAGAAAGATCTATCCGAGCACTATCATTGTTGGAATGGGCAACATCGGTCCATGACATGGACCCATGTTGCCCCCGGATTCCCCAAAAAATGTCGTTTAGGGCTTCAAAACGGCTCCGGAAGTTCAGGACCTGAAAAACTGCTAAAAATAGTAAGTTGTGCTACAATTAAGGAAACTGAAAATGCTGAGAAAGACAATGGTGGGGGTCTAGGTAGACTTGGCAGGTGGCCACCAATATCCACCTGGATCACTTGGAAAACTCAGAATGTTAAAAAACATGATTAAAATGGAAAAGTCGCAAATGTGCTTTCTCCAGGAAACCAAGTGTAACAGTTCTACACTAGGCAGTATACTCTCCAAAGCATGGCCAGGTTGTCGCTCGGTTGCGGTAGATGCTTCAGGAGCTTCAGGAGGGCTTGCTATAGCATGGAATCCTCAAGCGGTAACTCTCTCATATTTTCATGCGTCTCATCACCTCATTCAGGCAGCCTTCCACATTCTAGGCACAAATATTCATGGCAATTTATCAAATGTATACTTCTCGCAAGATACAGGAAGAAAAATTGCGCTCCTCGACACTATAGAAGCTCTGAAAAATAACAAAAGGCACCCGCTATGGATTATCGGAGGAGATTTTAACATGATCACCAAGATAGAGGAGAATTTCGGAGGGAGAAGTAGAATGGAACAAGAAGTTGCTCGCTTCAAGGACTTCATCCAGACTGCCTCTCTCATAGATCTGTCGTTCTGTAACGGTACTTTCAGATGGAGCAATCGCAGAGCTTGCAAACATCAAATTGCTTCCAAACTGGATCACTTCCTCATCTCAGACAATGCGGTCCATCTTGGAGGAGATATCTCAGCTACAATACTTGCGCACACAGGGTCGGATCATTGGCCGATCGCTCTCCAATGGCAAAGACCAGGTGACTTAACAAAAAGACCCTTCTGCTTTGAAGGGTTTTGTCTCTCGCACCCTACATTCAAAGACTTCGTTAAGACCACATGGACATCCTTCATCCCTCCAGAAGGGTAAAAAATGTATCAGTTCCAACAGAAGCTAAGATTTCTAAAAAATCACCGAAAGAGATGGAATAGGGAGACCTTCAGAAATATTTTTAAGGCACAACAAGATTTAAATCAGGAAATGGTGGATATCCAACAAAAGATAATCACAGAGGAGCATACGGAGGCAACTCTGGAACATGAACGACACATTCACAACCAACTCGAGGAAAGGAGAAAGCAGGAGGAAATATACTGGAAGCAAAAATCCCAGGTCAGATGGCTGAAGGAGGGAGAGCGTAATACCAAATTCTTCCACAGAACCACGGTGCAGAGAAGAATGCAAAATGGTATACCTTTCATCCAAAATCAAGGGGGCGTAAAAGTAGAGAAGCTTGAGGAAATTAAGGAGGTACTCCTCAATCACTTCAAGCAGGTCCACCAGGAACCTGGAGAAGATCGACAATGTGCTATTGGAAAAATAATCACCAATGTGCCAAAGCTCATCACAGAGGAACATAATGAGCTCCTCCTTCGCCCGATTTAGCCCCAGGAAGTGGATGAGGCAATGTCCTAGCTTAAAGAAGGAAAAGCCCCTGGCCCAAATGGATTCACCACCACGTTCTTTCACACCTTCTAGGATATGATAAAGCTGGAGGTTTGGCATATTGTAGAAGAATCAAGAGCTCTTCATTGGCTACTTCCCTCCCTCAACTCCACCTTCATCACCCTCATCCCTAAAGAGGAGGATTCTATCACCCCTGATAAATTCAGGCCGATATCTCTATGCAATGTCATTTACAAAGTCATATCTAAAGTTATTGCAAACAGGTTAAAGCCCCTCTTGCCACTGCTCATCTCACTAGAACAGTCGGGATACGTGGAAGGGAGACAGATAATGGACGAAATTCTCCTCACGCACGAAATAATACACTCCCTCAAGCATTCAAAGCCAGTAGGTATGATTCTCAAACTAGATCTCTCTAAAGCGTTTGATAAACTCAGCTGGACGTACATTCAGCATATGTTAAAAGCCTTTGGATTTTGCTCCATGTGGATCCGCTGGATCATGAGTCTAATTACCTCCACTCACTTCTCCATCTTAGTGAACGACATTCCCTCCTGCCCTTTCAAACCTTCTCACAGTATTAGGCAAGGAGACCCCCTATCCCCCTTCCTCTTTGTTCTTATGGATGAGGGTCTTGGTCGTCACATCAAACACGCCCTCCATTCCCACCAGCTCAAAGGCCTCTCTGTTCACGACACCCCTGCCTCCTCTCATCAACAGTTCGTTGATGACACCATGTTATTTGGATACCCCTCTGTCCAGGAAGCCTCATGCTTTAAAACCCTTCTCAATGATTTCTCTGAAGCTTCAGGTACCAATGTCAATTGCTCCAAATTGCAGATTTTCTTCTTTCACACTCCTCCTTCTGTCAAATCTGTGGTCACTCGCATTCTGGGTTTTCCCTCAGCAACCCTCCCCTCTAAATATCTCAGAGCTCCCCTTACTGCTTCAGCCATAAAGCATTCAACCTGGCGAACTCTCATAGAGAAGCTTGAATCCCATCTTAACCTTTGAACACACAGATCTCTAAAATTAGCCAATCATGTAGTGCTCATCAAGTCAATCCTTCAGGCCATGCCTCTTTACCTTTTCTTAATCCTTGCAGCGCCGAAATGGGTTCTAAAAAGAGTCAGGAATCTTCAACGTGACATTCTATGGGACAGCTCGACAACTAACCATAAGTGGGCACTGGTTAAGTGGACTAATGTCTGCATGCCCAAAGACAAGGGTGGCATCGGGCTGAGGGAACCATAGCATAGCAATTCTATTATGAACGCTAAAATTTGGTGGCAATGGGTCACTAATCCAGAAAAACCTTGGGTCAAAATATGGACAGCCAAATACGCCAACAACAGACCTCAGGAAGAGCTCATCAGATTCACTCCCACCGCCAAGGGGTCACTAATCTGGAATGCGGCCAAACAACACTTTCAGTTAATTCAACAGCACAGCTTCTAGGAGGTAAGAAATGGTCATACGACAAGATTCTGGACATATGCATGGAACTAGATGCCCAAGCTTACTAGTGTTCTTCATCCTTCTCTGAGACCCAATAGGCAGGAGCAGCAGCAGGAAAAAATCCGACAATTTTGGATGTAGGAGACGGAGCAAGGATTCAGGAAATGGAGACAAAGTAATCAAATACTCAATAACACAAATCCCCGGGAGACTGAGGAGCTGGAGAAGGAGTTAAGAAGAAGAAGCATTAGGCATGATGAAGGCAATGACATCCTTAGATGGGGATACCAACCCAAAGGGTCCTTCACCTCTTCCGAAGCTTACAAAATGGTTTGCAACATCACCACGCCTTTAGATCCAATATGGAGTAAAATTTGGGGTCTTGGACCCTGGCCCAAAATCTCCCACTTCCTCTAGCTAGTAGGACATAAAAGAATCCTCACATGGGATAAACTAAGGAGCAGAAACTTTCATGGTACCTCTATCTGTCACAACTGCAATCAAAATGAAGAAACTCTCCAACACCTCCTGGACACTTGCCCACTAGCCAATCAGTTATGGGAAAAGGTGAGCTTCAGATGCCAAAAACGGTGCAGAATGGAGAATGACATCATCAACTCTATAAGACAATGGCCACAGAACCCTTATAAAAGCGAGCTACTCAACTATCTATGGAACATCATACCGGGGATTGTCCTATGGAGCATTTGGAAGGAAAGGAACAAGCGTATATTCAAAAACCAGCGCTCTCCAAATGAAGATATATGGAACAAGCTATGTGGGAATCTCAAAGAAACGATGATGTTACGACCGTGGACAAAGGAGTATCTCCCCTCTATAGATAATGAGAAAAGCATTCTTGACAACTGGAAACTGCATCTGCCTCAAGAACTTCCCAAGAATGGCCCCTCTAAAAGCAGCATCAAGGACAAAAGCCTCTGGATCGCCCCCCGTAAAAACTCATACAAGCTCAAGTTTGATGGGGCTTCCAAAGGCAATCCTGGAGTGGCTGGCTTTGGAGGAATATTGAGAAATCGTGAAGGAATTCCTTTGCAGACATACTTTGGAAACATTGGTTGGGACACCAACAACTCAGCAGAGCTAGAGGGGCTTTGGCAAGGACTCCTTCTCGCGTGGAAGCTCAACCTTCAACCCCTGATAGTAGAAGGCGACTCCCAGATCCTTATAAACATGGCTACGCGAATATAGAATGGCTTACAAGCAAGGAAAGTCAAATCCAGTTGGAGGCTTGAAGCAAGGCTGAATGCCATTGAACAAGAGTTGCGCAAGAAGAGGGCCATCTCCTTCAATCACACAAAAAGAGAGGGCAACAAGGTTGCTCACCTCTTGGCCAACATAGGGGTAGAAAATGAACATACCCTCCTATCAGGCAACACAGATATCATTCCAAACAATCTCCAGGTCCAGGAATGCGAAAGCCTGATCCAAGGAGATGCTATTGTCCCGGATGCGGGTGACACGACAGAAGGAAACGGGGAGCCACATGCTGGTCATGTGCTGCCTCAGATGTAGTGCTGGCATTCAATGCCCTAACGCCGCCAAGGAATATATGGTAGGGATTAACGTTGGATTTCATTCAATGCTCCGTTGAAGTTGTTGGCTCGACTGCAACGAGAAGTTATGGCAGTCAATGATCGAGGTCATGATGCAGAGGTTAAAAAAGGTGATGGGGGGCCTCAGCTTAAGCTGGTTCATGCTCAACACTTGGTCTTTGTTGTTCTAGCTCCTGCCTGGTCTTCAACTCTCTGGGAGACAATACCTGCCATCCCTTTGTTTGTTGTATGTAATTTCAAGTCTGAAGGGTGAGGGGGTTGCGAATTTGAGTGTATCAAGTGTTGCCCACTCACCTCTGTATCAATTCCGCCTCCCTATCTCGCACTGCTCCTTACCCTCGGCTCTTCTGAAAAATGGTCAGGCCTCAACAGCGCTTGCTTAGCGGTCGAGGCTCTGCACGTGGAGGGTCCTCTCAGCCTCCAGCTGAAGAACCTCACTCCCATTGCTGTCGTTTCCGCTGCCATCACATTTATGAAGCCATTCCTATCCAAGGCAGCCAATTCGTGAACTCTAGCAGCCCGGACCCTTCAGCTCCTTCGCCGACCTTTGGTTTGGCCATTTTTACCTTTGGCAGCTCGATGGACAGACCCCATATCAATGCCCATGTTTCGGTACCTTTCCTGGAGGAAGTGCCAACTGATAGTGAAGAGCTCCGTGGCAAAAGGAAGCACCAGGATGAGAGTTCAGAATTTGTCAAAGCAATGCCAGGGGTGGTTGCAGAACAGGCCCCCAACCTTCCCCAGCCTCAGGAAACGTCAACATCCAAGGGGGTCGATGTCAACCTAGGTCCTCACCCTGCTGCAGAGGAAATTGGAAAATTTGGATGGTACCCGGTGGTCGAAGAGTAGCCGGAGGAGTAGCTGGCCCTCCGCTCAACATCACCCACTCCAGCAACACTCAGGTTTTGCTTCAGCTTTCGATTTATGTTATGTGGTCCCAATGCTTTTTTTTGTCATGTTTTTTGCTTCCCTTGTGTGGGATAATGTTGTTGGTTGTCTGCTGCCCCTGCGTGGGTTATCTAGTTTGAACTGGTTGCTCCTTTTTGAAAGACAAAGAACCCCTGCGTGGGATGCTTTTGTTCAGATGTGGGATGTTTTGTTCAAGTATGGTGCCCCTGCGAGGGCTGCTCTTATGATGGTCCTTCACATTCCAGAGTGCCAAGGCTTGGCCTCTGGAGAAAAAACTCTATGATTGTAATGTTTTACCTATTTCTGTACATAATAGATTAGTTTTTTAGCGAGGAAAAAAAAAAAAATCATTGTGGTCAACACATTTCGAACCGAACTAGCTAGTTTATTAAGAAATTAATAAACTTATATCACAATTTCAATATTATTTTTCAAAAAAGAGTCGTTTAATATAGCCATTACATATTAATATTTTTAATAAATTAATAAACTAATAACATTATTTAAATATTATTTTTCAAAAAGTAGCCATTTAATATCATTGTTACTTAATAATATTTGTTTTTAGTATATTAATAAATTAATATCACTATTTAAATATTTTTTTCCAAATATAGCCGTTACTTGAAATTATGGCTCTACATTGCTCTCTATTTAAGCCTTTGTCATGGTCCCCCTCTTCATCTCATCCTCATGATGAACCACACTTGTTGTTTTGAAACGCATCGGCCAAAAAAAATCTCTTATATGATTTCTACCAAAAGGCTTTGCTTAATTCATTATGGATCACAAAAGCTTGAATATAGAAAATTTATAAAGCTATCTATAATCAAAACCAAACTATGTGTTTTTTAAGGACTCTCTTTAATGATAAGTTGAGAAATTGTTATTAAGATATATATGTGCTAGCACAACCACATTAATAAATGTACTTGATAATATATATCTACTGTCGCAATCACATTAATAAATGTAGTTGATAAATACCAATATGTATATATCAACCACATTTATTCTTACTTTTTATTTATAAATATCAAAATTAATAATTTTATTATTACCTATAAATTATATATTATCATTATTATGATTTAGTACTATTAATTAAACAATTAATAAAAATTATAACCATTCATTAAAAAAAAAAATTATTTGGATAGTGGAAAACATATAATTATTGATATCAAAAATATAATGATTATAATTATCAATAATAAATAATAATAATTTATTATATATATAACTACTAGTTTTTTAAAATTTTTAGTTATGAATAATACTTATCCAAACTATAACTATAAATTATTCATTAATTCATTATATAGTCTTTTAATAATAATTCATAATATGATTAATAATCTGATTTACAATTAATAAGTATTACGTTTATAGCAACACACACCACCACACTATATAATATTGCATATGTACAATAAGTATACAAATTAATAATAGATGATAAAGATATTATCAATATTATTAATCTTTTACATTATATACTATATAATTAATAACAATTAAAATGATAAGTGTGTAAAATGGTTAATAATAATTATAATATATGATAATATTATTATTATAATAATCATTAATTATTAAAATCCAAAGGGTTATTAAATGAAAACCCAAGCATTATCAGACAATACAAAAAAATAATACTAAATAGAAAGGATTATTATTATAAAGCCAAGGAATTAATCAACTCAAAGGTTTAATATTAAAAACTGAAGGGAATAATATTGAGGGTCCAAGAAACTAATAATATAAGCCTTTGGGAACAACATTATAAAGATAAGAGATTATTAATATTATAAATTCAGGGTAGTAATAAACCAAAGGAATTTATATTATAAACTCAAAGGATTTATATTAAACCATAGGATTTATATTAAACCCTAGGATTAATATTATAAACCCTATGAACAATATTATACCTTAGGAATATGAACCCTTAGATTAATAAACCCAAGGGATCACTATTATAAACCCAAAGCACTAATAAACCCAAGATATTAATACTAAAAACCCAACGGATTAATATTGTAAACCTACAGTATATAAACCCTATGATAAATGTTATAAACCATTAAAGAAACATGGTTAACCATGCTTTCTTTTTATATTGAAACAAATTTTTTCACAATGTGACGTTGCACCATGGTTGACCATGATTGATTTTTTTATTGAGAGAATCTTTATCATAATGCAATTCTTGGCCCTCGTTGACCATGGTTTAACATGTTTGAACATGGGTGATTTTCATGTCTAGACAATATCTGTCACAATGCAACATTGGACCATTGTTGAGCATGGTTGACAACATGTAAGCATGGTTGTCACAATGTGACGCTGGACCATGCGACAATATTTATCACAATGTGACCATGGTTCCTAACTATGGCTGAACATTATTGACCATGGTTCATTTTCATATTGAGACAATCTTTCTCACAATGTGACGTTGGACCATGGTTGACCATGGTTGACGTTCATATTGATAAAATCTTTGTCACAACGTGATATTGGACCATGGTTGACCATGATTGATTTTATATTGAGAAAATATTTGTCACAATTCAATGTCGGACCATGGTTGATCATGCATAATTTTCATATTGAGACCATCTTTGTCACAATGCAATGTTGCACCATGGTTGACGATGGTTGATAATGGTCGATTTTCATATTGAGACATTCCTTGTCGCAATGTGACATTGAACCATGGTTGAGCATGATTATAAGCTGAAGGAATTTATATTAAACCCTAGCATTAATATTATAAACCCTATGAATAATACTAAAACCAATGAATATGAACCCTTAGATTAATAAACCGAAGGAAATAATAAACGCAAGTCACTTAATACTAAAACCCCAAGGGATTATACACTCAAGGGATTAATATTATAAACCCAATGTATATAAACCCTAAGATGAATATTATAAACATAGTTGACCATGGTTGATTTTCATATTGAGGCAATCCATGTCACAATGTGATGTTGGACCATGGTTGACCATGGTTAACCATGTCTGATTTCCATATCTATACAATATTTGTCACAATATGATGCTAGACCATGGTTGACCATGGTTGGTTTTGATATTGAGACAATCTTTATCACAATACAATGTTGGACCATGACTAACGAGGATTGATTTTTATATCTAGAAAATCCTATGATAAACATTAAGATAAATATTATAAAGCAAGGTGTAAAAACCATATGATAAATATTATCAGCACTAAAATAAACATGGTTGACCATTGTAGACCATGCTTTATCTACATCTTTAAATAATCTTTGTCACAATACGACACTAGAGAACCATGGTCCACCATGATTGACTTTCATTCAGATCCAATCTTTGTCACAATGTGACATTCTACCATAGTTGACCATATCTTACAATGATTAAAAACCCAAGGAATTTATATTAAACCCTAGGATTGATATTGTTAACCCTATGAATAATATTAAATCCAAGTAATACGAACCCTTAGATTAATAAACTCAAGGGATTGATATTATAAATCTAGGGGGTTGATATTATTAACCCAAGGGATTAATACTAAAGCCCTGAAGTATTATGAACCTAAGAGATTAATATTATAAACCCAATATATAAACCCTAAGATAAATATTATAAACACTAAAATAAAAAGGGTTGACAATGATTTATTTTCATATTGAGAAAATTTGTGTCACAATGCTATGTTGGAGCATGGTTAAACATGATTTATTGTCATATAGAGACAATATTTTTCATAATACGATGTTGGACCATGGTTGAACATAGTTTGTTTTCATATTGAAACAATTTTTGTCACAATGCAATATTGGACCATTATTGACTATGATTAATTTTCATATCTGGAAAATCCTATGGTAAGCAATAAGATAAATATTATAAACCAAGGTATATAAATCATATGATAAATATTATAAATACTAAAATAAACATGGTTTACCATGGTTGATTTACATATTTAGACAATCTTTGTCACAATGTGACAAGAATATATTTTCATGGTTTTCCAAACTTTGGAATTAGGTTCATCACCCATTCATATTTGCCATCCAAATTGTATCATAGTATGATTTACCATTCATAACCATGTGTATTATAAATAACTCACCTACAATTAAATTCCCTATATTTCTTCTCTAAATCATATTGTGGATGAGGAGAACTATGCTTAATATGCTAAATAACAAAATCAAACTTATAACCTAGTTGAGCATAACTTTCCAATTTATAACATAAAATCAAACTAAATGAAATAAAATAATTCCAAAGAAAAAAAACAAAAAAGTTAGAAATATATATAACATAAAAATATCATAATATACTTCATACACAAACATACTCAACCGATAAACACCATCAAATCTCACATAAGATACATAATGAGAACTTCAATAAAAAGACAAATTCATTTTGCAAAAATCATCACTAATTATAGTAAATGCTCTAATTACCATTAATTACCCTAGGATATATAAATATTAATTTTGAATATAGAGAACACTAATTTACAAATAAGTAATCATTTAATTGAAAATGTTATAATTTGTCATAGTTTCTTATGGCTTCAACTAATGAAACTATGCTTAATATGCTAAATAAAAAAAAAAAATTATTAAGTTAATTGAGCAATTTTCAATTATTGCGTAAAATCAAGTCTAGAATGAATAAATAATGCCAAAGAAATATATAATATATATACTTAATAAGTATATATAATATAATATATATATTAGTATATATAAGATAATATGAATATACGATTAGATATGAAATATAATAGACATAAGAATCATTGTAAATATAATTAATACACATTATGAATAAAAACACACCCAACCGATAACACCACCAATTCCTAAATAAGATACATAATGAGAAATTCAATCAGAAGACAAAACCATTTTTTAAAAATTATCATTAATTACAATAAAATGTTACAAATTATGTCATTGATTCTTATGCTCAACTACATGCAACTATGCTTAATATGCTAAAAAAAAAAAAGTCAAACTTGTAACTCAATTAGCATAAATTTCCAATTTATAACATAAAATCAGCCTAAATAAAAAAATAATGCCCAAGATAAAAATAAAAATAAAATTACAAAAAAAATAACATAATAATATAATAATACAATTTATACACAATATGAATAAAAACACATTCAACCCATAACACCATCAAATCACACATAAGATACATAACGAGAACTTCAATAAGAAGACAGATTCATTTTGCAAAAATCATCATTAAGTATAATAAAATGTTACAAATTGGAATTAATACATAATATTAATTTTATTAAAAAGAAAAGCTCATTTTTTAAAAATAATCAATAATAATAAAATGTTACAAATTATGTCATTGATTCTTATCCTCGACTACATGTCTAGGTATAATATGTCATGTCCTACAATTTTCTTATACATTGAGATTTCTACGTTGACACTGATATTGATAATTTTCTAATTTAACAAAATAAATATCTATTTTTTATTTATTATTATTATTATTATTATTTATTTTTAATGTGAGGGGCATTCGTTATTAGAATTCCCCCAATGGATGTAGATATATTGTACACTTGATTTTTCTATGGCCGGAGAGATGGCCATTGGCCCTTATGGTGTATTTAAACTATATAAATGTTTAATTGATACTATATAGATGTTGATATATTCAATTCATTTTTTCCATGATCATACAACTCTTATGGAATGGTGATATTTTCAATTTGTGTTTTCCATGATTATACAACTTTTATGAAAAGGTTTTGATTCCTTAAGATATGAATGAGTTTCTC
>APFE030342203.1:82048-92110 GCA_000404065.3 Pinus taeda | reverse complement strand
GATGAAACTCGTGCCTTTTGACCTTTACAGGAGTACGCACCCATCCCTTGACTTATAGAGCGTACAAGTACGCAGGTACAATGATCTTGGGATGCGTACACACAGGCAAGGTAGAGAGAACCTGCGTACCCAGAGAGAAACATGATTTTTAATGACTTTTTCTCTTTTTTGAAGTTTGACATGAAGAGCAGAGGTATAAGGCTTGACAAGGAGGATAATATGACTATTAATGGATCCATATTAACTGCAGATAGTCATGGTGACAAATTTCAGTGTAACAAAGGGAATGAGGGATGTCTACCTGAATATACTAAATATTATGGGGAAAGGAGATATGTCTAATGAGTCCTATGATGACATAGTTCAGATTTGTCCAAGGATCTACATAGGATCTAATAGAAATTGGACCATGACACATGATGTCGGTGCCAGGGTTCTAAACTCAGCAAATATTGGAGCAAGTCATGTAGAAACTTGGAATCTATTGGAGAAATTTGAAACTAAAATCATGATTTCATTGTCTTCTCAGTTTGATGTATTACAGGAAAGTAAACATAGACAGAAGTTGAGCAAGAATTCTCCATTTTCTACTCTCGTTGTCGAAATATGCACCCTTTGAGAGAGTTCCCACTTAATAGTTGCACCATATGTGAATGAGATCATTCCATGGAGCAATGTCCTTCACTATCTGGACTCAGGGAAATTTATAAGGAATCAAGAAAGATGTTGAAGCAACTTACTTTATTGGATCTAAAAAGTCATGGAAATATAGAACACTAGTTATGATGCAATACTATTTTCCTCCTTTCAGTTATTGGTCTAATGTATATAATTTTCAACAGCCGCCCCAACAATTCAAATATCCAGCAATTTCATGGCAACCCCCTAACCCCTATCTGGTACAATAACATATGCCTTGGCCCTAGTGATTTGTTTCTTCATGGCCTCAACCTTGGCGAGTATCTGCTCTCCCAAACCAGATTCCTATGCAATGACCAATGCAACAACAATTACATCTGCCTTCCAATGTTCCTGTGAGTGCTTCATTATTGTGCCCTCAGCTTCCTGCACAACCCAATCCTAACCCTAATAATAATGCAGTACAGTAGGTAGAATCCTTAAATTTTCCTACTTACTAAATTTCACCAATAGAATGTAATGAAATTTAACTTCACTCGAGTAGGACAGTAACCCCCTCTCCTTCCCCTGTCATAATAGAAAATGAGGAAGAAAAATTATTAGGGGAAGTAAATGTGATTCAATGTTTTGTAGCAAAATAACAGGTTGTAATAGTTGATGATACTCATAGTGTTGAAACAGTAGATGAGGCTGTAAAAATTAGCACTACAGATAGTGCCCCTGTAACAACTAATGCCATTTTAACAATAGAGGCTTCCCTAGCTGTGAAACTTGTAACATATACTAGAAGTGAGACTTGTTTGAGCCCACCTTATCTTGAGAGACTAGTTGAAGCTAAAATAATTCTTCAAGATGAATCTGAATTCTTGGAATAATTAAATAATTTGTATATTTGAATTCCTTTGATTCAAGCAATTCGAGATGTTCCTATTTATTCTAAAATAGTTAGGAATTGTGTGGTAAAAATACAGGTAGAAAAACTAGGGACCCTCCTACTGTGCATTTCATTGGTAAATTATATAAGTTTCTATTAGTAAATGATGTTCCTACTAGATATGAGGACTCCAGGAATCCCACTGTAACTGTTAACATTGGTGGAACAACCCTTCATAATACTTTGATTGATTTAGGGGTTTCCATCAATATAATAACTAAGGAAGTGGTGGAGCTACTTGGTCTTATCGATTTAACACCAACTCCTACTATTTTAGAGTTAGCAGACAGGTCTAAAATCTAACCTGAAAGGGTATTAAAAGATATTATTATCTCGAATAATTCTTAGCAATATCCAGTAGACTTCATGGTGCTTCAACCCAAAACATGTTTAGGTAGACATCCTTTGATTTTAGAGATATGATGGTTAGTTGTCTTTGATGCTTATATAGGATGCTGATATGGGTGTATGACTATTTCAGATGTATATAACTAAGAACCTTGTCCTTTACCCTCTTTCCAAGCTGAATTTTGGACTTGAAAACCCGCAAGAATCAAAGTTTGAGTTGGAAGAAACTGATGCTCATAAAATACTTACCATAAGTAAATCCTTACATCTTAAAAATGAGACTAGAGACTATGTCATCAGTAATTTTATTAGTGACCCTTTTGTCATTACAACTTTTGCATCCCAATTGATTAATGTCGTGATAGATAAATCTGGTGAGGAAGGACTTTCTGATGAGCCTGTTACACATGACGTACCTACCACTTCTGGTCTTAAAAGTGTACCTATAGAAATTGAGCCTAGAAAAACCCTTAACATTAATCCTAATTTATTTGTTGAACAGAGAGAAAAACTAGTGTTGTTACTCAGAAAGAATAAGGAATCTTTTGCATGGGATTATAAAGACATGAAGGGTATCCATCCTACTTTATGTACTCATCATGTTTATTTAAATAAAGGATCCTAACCTGTCAAGCAACCTCAACGTAGAATGAATCCGGCTTTAAAAGGTATTTTGAAGGAAGAACACTATAAACTTTAGGATGCAAATTTCATCTATCCTATTACTGATAGTCATTGGGTATCTCCACTAGTAATTGTTCCTAAGAAAAATTGGAAGTGGAGAATCTATGTGGATTATAGGGAGCTAAATAAAGCCACTTAAAAGGACCATTTTCCATTAGCTTTCATTAATCGATTCCTAGACACTTTGTCTGGAAAGAAATTATTTTCTTTTCTGGATAGATTTAGTGGTTACAATCAGATTTAGGTTATCCCTGATGATCTAGATAAAACTAACTTTGCTTTTCCCTAGGGTACTATTCTTATAAGGTCCTACCTTTTGGACTGTGCAATATATCTACAACCTTCAGTCGGTAGTATTATGGATTTTTGTTGATATGGTTAATGATTGTTTAGAAGCATTTATTATTCATTTTACACCCTATGGGAGTGGATTTGATGAAGAAGTGTTGAACAACCTTGAAACTTTACTTGATAATTACATTCAAACTCATCTTTGTCTCAACAATGAAAAATTGCATATGATGATGACTGAGGGTATCGTTCTAGGAAATTATCTTTTTGTTGTAGGTATTCAAGTGGATCTAGTGAATGTACGGGCAATTTTAAAAGTTCCTACTCCTAAAACACAAAAAGAGATATGTAGTTTTTTAGGGAAAGAAAGTTATTATAGGCAATTTATACATAATTTTGCTAAAATTCCATTTTCTTTAGTTTCCCTATTGACAAAGGACAAGGAGTTTGAATGGATTGATAGTGTAAAAGAGCTTTTACATAACAACAGCTCGAATTTTGAGAGGACCAGATTAGAATCTATCGTTCCACATATCTGTAGATACTTCTGATACATGCATTAGAGTTGTGCTTAGTAAGGAAGAAGGAAATCAACTATACACCATCTATTACATCAGAAATAATTTGGCTCCTGCGAAGGTAAATTATATTATTACAAAGAACGAATTTCTTTTTTTTGTACATGTTATTAATAAATTTAGGAATTATATCACTGGTTACCAAACTTTTGCGCATACAAATCATTCAACTATCATATTTTTAATGAACAAACCTATTACAAATGCTAGGGTTACTAGGTGGTTGTTGTTACTCCAAGGGTTTGATATTACTATCATAGATAAATCTACAAAAGATAATGTCGTTGCAAAATTTATTTGTAGGATAACTAATGCTACTGGTGATCTACCTATTGAGGATTATTTTCCATATGAATATCTATTTGCAGTGTCCACTTATTCACCCCGGTATGAAGATATAATTATCTTGTTGCAAGAAAGTTTTCTCATAACCTCTCTCTTATAGAAATAAAGAATATTGTACAACAAATTTCTAGATATTTTCGAGTGGATGAAAACCTCTTTCACACTGGTTTTGATCAAAAAATTAGGAGGTGTGTGAGGGAGGATGAAATCCATGAGATACTCAAGGCTTTCCATGATGCACCTTATGGAGGGAATTTTGCAGATAGGAGGATAGGTTATAAGGTATTAAAAATGGGCTACTTTTGTCCCACTATATTTTGAGATGAAAATAGGTATGTTCAAGGTTGTGACAATTTCCAAAGAATGGGTCAGCCTACACAATCAAATGAGATGTTGTTACAGCGCTAGCAGGTGGTGGAACCTTTTGAGAGATGGGCATTAGACTTTGTGGGATCAATTAATCCCCCATCTCAACAGAAAGTTTACACTCTTGTTTTCACATATTATGTTAACAAGTGGGTAGAGGCCAAAACACTTACTAGGGAAACTGATCGTGTTATCTCAGACTTATTCTTTGAAAAAAAAACGTAATATGAAGTGCCAAAGGAATTAGTAATAGATGAAGAAGCATCGATTACCTCTTGGCTGATATAGTATCTTGTCATAAAATATGGAGTTCATCGTAGGATTACCTCACCCTATCATCCTCAAGCAAATGGGTAGGTGGAAAGTACTAATAAAGTACTTGAAGCTATTCAAACAAAAATTGCAACAAGACATAGAAAAGATTGGGTGGAGAGACTTCTTGAGGTATTGTGGGCTTAAAGGATAGCTTGGATAAATACCACAGGTTTTTCCCATTATGAATTTAGTTTTGGTAACAATCCCATCTTCCCTGTTGAGTTTGAGATTAAAACATTGAGTACTACCTTGGAAGTAGATTTAAATCAGACTACAACTTAAGAGCATAGACTAAAAAACTAAATGAGTTGGATGAAAATGCATGGCTACTGTGAAATGAACAGATATTATTCAACAGCAATGTGTTAAATTGCATGATCATTTTATTAAAAAAAAAAATTCCAAAAGGGTGGCTCGACCTTACTTTATGATTCTAGATTCAAGAATTTTAAGGGAAAGTTGCAAATAGTTGGTTAGGTCCCTATGAGGTAGAAGCGATCTTTGACAACGGTACTGTAAAATTGACAACTATTGATAATAATCAAGTATATTTTCTAGTAAATGGAAACTACCTCAGGTTGTATCATAAACCTACCTCTAAGGATTCTTTAATGAACGTTGTCTCAAATGCAACTCCAAACCTTGAATTTGTTGGGGTGAAGGAGGTTCTTCTTGTGTTGCCAATTACTTATTTTTTTCAATAATAATAATAATAATAATCTGGGAATACCAGAGGTAGATTAATCAGTTTAATCAGACCCTATATCTCTATTGGCTTACGAAAAGCCTGATGGGGAAGGCTATGGAACAAATTTCAGTGGGAATAGCTCTGACCCTACAAGATATGCCCAATTACAAAAATGATTTGCAGCGAATTCAATTCCAACTTCATAAGAACGACATCCATTTAGATAGAATCCAAAGGCACATCCCTTGCATCATCAAATTATTTGAGATGCCCAATAAATATTTCAAGGATCCAGCACCGGTCGAGTCAGCCTCAAAAGAGCAGCAAGAATAGTTATTTAATTTGGTATCTTTTTGTTTCTGCTAGTAGCATTTACTTTACAATATGTGTGCGTATGATAGAGATACATATAGTGTCTTACCATGATACTGAAACATATTTAGCTGGGTTAAAAAGGTTGATACTTTAGTGTTTTTGGATGGCTTATAACGAGGATAAGTGGCCAACAAACTTGGTTTCCCATCGAGCAAGTTGAGGCCACCTATCTCACATAAGTGGTGTAAACTTATTGTTTATAAATAGAAAATGAAGGATCCTACCAATATTAACAACAAATAATAATAATAACAATAATAAATAATGAAAAAAATACTTAAAAAAATGTTCAACCCATTTGGGGCACTATTCGATGATTATGATTGAAAACCATCTTGTTGGTGATCAAAACCTTTTTATTTCTCTGTAACATCATTACCATAAATTTTTCCTAATCATTCATTTATTATTTTAAGTTATGTTTTTACAGATCCAACTTGGGACTCATTTGGTTCATATAGTTAAGCTTTGATTAATATTTTGTTGTTACAGTTGAATATATGACCAGATGCCAGCATTGTTTTACAATTTCATATGGTTGTTACTGACATTGTTGTTATAGTTGAAGACTCTTTTGGAGGTCCATTGTTGTTGCTTCAGACTAATAGTTTGGTCTTAGAGCTGATATAGTATATTTTTTCATAGAATGGATCTTTCATCTCATCATACCAATATAATTTTACTTTTGAATTTGTGCCACAAGGAGATATTCATAGCATCATTTGACTGGTATAGTCCCATGTCATCATAACGGTAAGCCAAGGACAGGTTTGTTATGTTTTCATTTATTTGTGCGATTTTTACTTAAGAAGTGAAATCATTACCCTAATGTACATATTATAAGTATGAATGTTACAATAAGTTGGGGGGGGGGGGGGGGGGGGGGGGGGGGAGTGTATCGTGTCATTAAATGACACATTATGATTTCACTTGAATCATTGAACATTCAATGGACAATCAGCTCTCCCTGTTATAATAATGTATAATTGGAATTTGTAGACATCATTACTTTACCCTCGCATATAATTAGATCAAGGTAACCTTTTTTGTCATTTCCATCATTACCCTTACCATCATTACTTTTATTATCATATTTAGAAATTGGTGTAATCATGTGAAGTCCATTATATACTAAAAAAACCTAAATTGATAATAAAAGGGAGTAATTACTATTAATTCCAATATCTCGACATTCTCTCCTTAGCAAGAGTATGTGTGAACGAAGGAAACTCTGTAAAAAGTCTCCAGCAGTGCTCAGAAGTTACATTCTTGGGAAGCCATGGGAGGAGCAGTGATAAGGCATGAATCTGACTCTTTTTACATGTTGTTACAACATTTGGAGGCTCTGGAATTTTTTCAAAATACAAGATGGCTGAGTTATTTTGAGAAGTTGTAGGGTTTTAGTGAGTTAGTTGCTTTGGATTTTGCTCAAGCCCTAACTAAAAAATACTCTAAAGTTGGGAGATTCAAAATTATTGTTACATAGGAGGTAATTGCAAGTATAATAGGGTTTCCATACATAGGGGCTCGGTGGTTTTCAAGGAAGGCCGTGAATCCATCATCCAAGGTCGTGTTTTTGCAAGAACGAATTTCATGGCATGGCCTGATAGTAAGACCTTGTGTTGGTGCAGAGGATGATGAAAGTGAGGAGCATGAGCAGAGTGTTGAAACAACACCCAAAAGTAAAGAAGCCACACCCCCTAGGAGTAAGGTTATTACACCCCCAAAAAATAGAATAGTTGCAACCTCTAAGCAAAGAAAAGAAACCACACCCGCAAGCATATAACAGTTGCATATCCTAAGAAAATTAGGGTTGATGCATCTCTTATACATGGTCTTTGAAACCCTAAGAGGTGGATATCTAATAAAACTTTTGTTGGTACATCCTCAAGAGGAAAAAGAGCACAAATAGAGGAGCCTGTGGAGGTGTCCAGTAAATCATCAGAGGAGAGCCATCATGGGTGCTATGTTGAAGAAGAAAAACCAAAATAAGAAACTACTAAAGTAGCAATAGTACATGAGACAAAATTTGAAGAAACAAAGATATTTCTAGAAACAAGGGATGCCTTAGGGAAGGTGAAGGTGAAAAAGACAAAACTGAAAAATAAAATTGGTAGAAGGATCCCCAATAAAAGCGTGAAAGTGGTTGTTTCATAAAAAAACGCCCCAACATCTGAAGAACATATTGTTACAGCGGAATCAGAGAAGTCTTAGGAACAACGGTATGAGGAGAAATAGGAAAATCATTCAGAGAAAGACCCCTCCACATTTGAAGCCCCTACTGTTACACTAAAATTTGAGGAAGGATTTGAGGAACAACATAAAGAAGGAGAGCCAGCAACAAAAGAATAGGATCTTGCTCCCTTAGAAATTATGACTAAAGTTGACCCTCTTGTCCATAAAATTGAAAATTTGAAAAAGGAAAATTAGGAGTTAAGGAAACAACTTGCCCTGGTTGAGAAATAGTTTCAAATTAAGAAGGACACTGGACTAGATATGTTAGGAGAAGTAGTAGAAATGATACCATCCACTAAAACAAATGTGAAATTTTGAAAGGGGTGTCAACAAATTTTTAATGAAGTTGGGGTTATGGAATCTATTACTCTCTCAATAGGAGTCCAATTAGGAGAAAAAGATGAATAATTTCGACCTTCTACTCCACAAGAACCTGCTAATGACATTGTTTCTACACATGAACCAGTAGTTGAAGCAGAGTAGGGAGAATAAAAAAGTTTCTTGCTCCACAATAATTTGTTTATTTCATTATTGTTACATAAGAACTAGCAACTGAAATAGAGAGGCCTGAAATTAATGCGACTATTGCCCCATAAGAATCTATAGATGATGTTTTTAATACACAAGAACTAGCAATTGAGATAGTGCAGCCTGAGGAGAAAGGGGATAAAGTAGAGAGCATTGAGTCTAAAGTTGTAACAGTATCTGAAAAAACTCAGTTGAAACCTGAAGAATTATTGAGAACAACATTTTTACGTGGAGAGGTAGAAAAATGGAAGAAGTTAGTATTTTTTCCCAAGGATGAAGTCATTTTCTTGAAACAACATGAGGAGATGGCCAACAACCTTAAGACGGAATGGGATGAGAATTTGAGAATTCAATATTTTGTAGAAGTTCAAAAGATAGGAACAAGAGAATAGAGAAATTAAAGGAATTGCAAGAGGAGGTTTTGTTGTTACAGGAACAGAATGAATTCGTCTATGAACTTATTAATGGTTTACTATGTGGCAGAATCCCTTCTCCATCTTACCCTTTATATTTGCAAGAAATACATTTCCTCTTTTAATTGAAAACTCTTAAGTGAAAGCGGTCATATAAAGAAAGAAAATTTCAAGGTTCCTTGGAAAATTTTCAAGCATCCGATTTCTTAGAGCATCATTTTTTGTGTGAGATATATTTGCATGACCTTTCACTACAAGAAAAAGTGACATTGGTTAGGGGAAAAAAATTTCACCATAAGCTCATTGTTGAAGGTAAAAAGAGCATTCGTCACCAAAAATTGAATGTCACCAAAGGTGGCATCATCAAAAGTATAGGTGTTGTAGTGACATACAAATTTCGTCGCCAATAATGATTTATAATGACGAATAATGACCGTCGCCATTTCATATGAGCAATAGTGACGGACCATAGCCTCCGTCACCAAAAAATGAACGTCACCAAAGGTGGCGTCACAAAAGTATAGGTGTTGTAGTGACATTCAAAGTTAGTCACCAATCATGATTTATAATGATGGATAGCGAGTGTCACCATTTCATATGAGAAATGTTGATGGACCATAGCCTCAGTCACCAACAACTAAACGTCACCAAAGGTGGCATCGCCAAAAGTATAAGTGTTATGGTGACATTCAAGGTCCATCACGAATATTGATTATAATGACGGATAGTGACTGTCACCATATAATATGAACAACAATGATTTATTGTCATGGATCTTTAATGGCCATCACTACTGGTGAATATATATGGTGACATTCATTGACTGTCACCAAAATCTGCATTACCAAAAGTATAGGTGTTGTGGTGACATTCAAGTTCCATCATGAATAATGACTATAATGATGGACATCGACTATCATCATTTCATATCAACAACAACAATTTATGGTTGTGGGCCTTTGAGGGTCATCACTATTGATGCGTATATATGGTGGCATTCCTTGACCGTCACCATTTCTTATTTTTGGTGAGGGTCAAAAAATGCCACCAAAGATTATTGGTGATGGTCAAAAGAGCCTTCATCACCAAAAATTGATCGTCGCCATTCCATATGGATGTTAGAGCACGATGGAATCGAACCACCAACCTCCTACTTGTAAAGCAGGTTCTCTTCTGTTATCACCAAAATAGGTCCCTGATAGGCTGCTGATCAGACTATCTTAGTGTAACTATTTCAAACCAATATTTTAGCTAAGGCTTAGCCTCCTCAACCTGAGAGGGCTCTCTCAAAGGATTAATGATATTGATTGATGATAATATAGA
>APFE030342203.1:61572-79614 GCA_000404065.3 Pinus taeda | reverse complement strand
TATAACCTATAAATGACCTATAACTAGAAAATGCACCAAATATTGCAAAGGAAATGTCATAAGTGGATAGCATATGGAAGAAGAGGAGGTAGGGACTTGGAACCCTTGTACATCTTCACTTTCCTTAGCACTTGGCACGTATTAGCTTGTTTGACATGTCTTCGTACTATCTGTAACATGTTAGCATGCCCTAACATTCCCTAACACACCTTGGAAATCATGACCTCACAACTAGCATTACATTTTTCCATGACTTGGGAACCTTACATTCACTAGAACACCTTGGCACTCCCTAGTTGTCATGCCCTTTGTTATCCTCCACAATGTCCCAGGCTGATGAGGAGATCGACAGAGGTAACCACAGACCAAGCTTTTAGTTTGGTAGCTAGCCCTACCAAACCAGAGATGGTTCTCTCTATGAAATCACAGCCAAGAGATCACTGGAATGTAAAGGATTTTAAGCTAGATAGCTAGGCTCGGGTGGGTTTTTGGAAAATTTAGGGACTTGGAACTCTGTCCACCGATGACTTGTCTAGAAGGGACTTTGTCAAGGAGGCAGGGACTTGGAACTCTATCTAGGATAAAGCACCTAAAATGCATGATAGAAGCTCCCTAGAATAGACTACCTCCTACCTAGAAGAGTGTCCCCTACTCAAAATATAGAACCCTTATCTACCATGCACTTTTTTTAAAGATAAATCTGTGCATTAAATAGCTAAATTAAGAAAAGTTGGCATCTAAGTCAAACTATAAAAGTATACTAAATATGGCTCTATATAATTTTTGGAAACACTAGAGAAGCATGCTTGTATACAACAACCATAAGATGCCTAAACTTGATCTGATTCTTTCATCGCTGTTATAGCCTCACAAAAAAACTGGAATCTGTAGCATGTACCCCAAGGTTGTACGCATCTGCTGAAGGTGTAGATTGAAGGGATCTGGTGAGATGAAGTACTATTGAAGGAGAAACACCTTCAAAACAACAGATAAAGTCTACTATGAATTCAACCCATTTGCAAACAGTACACTTCTCCGCTAAATGGAAATTGCAATATATTGTAGTGTTGCTGAAGAAAAAATAGCTTTAGTGCAACACAGATAAAACTCTAACAGATATTGTCACTGTGGCCTCAGTTGTAGATGATCTCATCAATATATGTAACAACTTCGATAATTGAAAAAACAAAAGGTGAGTTGCATAGATCATTTGAAATGACAGATTTGGGCACACTTTATCATTATTTAGGAGTGTTAGTATAGATAATGCAAGGTACCATGTTGTGTCTTTATGTCACAAGCCAAGGATGCGAAGAAATACATAAAATATTAAATAGCATGGTATAAGTCGATTGCGTGTTCTTTTGAAATAGGAATGGAATTCTCCTTGTGCAGGTTCTAATCTAGTGGGTATAACTTTAAATAAGAAACTGATAGTTATGGGGTTGGAATTGTCTCACAATTCATGAAAATCCCCAAATTTGTTCACTAGAAAAAAGCAGAGAGAGTCGTCAGGTTTATGGAAGGGAACACCCTATTCACAAGAAGATAACTTGAAATTGGTCGGGCATATTATTTCTCATCTTCTTGTAACCACATCCAAAGACTTAATAACAGCTCTGGTAAAGTTTATAGATGTGAAGAACTTCAATTCACTTTATTACATTGTTCAATGAATGAATTTCTTTTGTGGTTGTTGAATTCAGTAAGACATGGAAGTGTTCATAGAATATGTCTAATGACAAGTTAATATTTTGATAGTTTATACTGACAAGGGAGCGTGAACCACACCAATAAGAATAAACATACTAGTGACCCAACATGATCTCTTCCATTTTTTGCTATTTCTTCTAATGATTTCCTTTGATTCTCAAGATATGCCTTGAACAAAGGCACAAGTGGAATTTTTTCTATGAGTCCAAATGCAAAGATAAAACATAAAGCATCCATTTTCCTTTCACTGCACAATTTTTCCACAACATTTGCAAGAAACAAGACCAAACATGTCATGCAGGATCACAATCAACCAATTAGAAGCCCATAATGTCTTGAAACACTTATATAAACCACAACTTTGTAAGCAATTTCAAAATAATTTAGAGCACAAGAGTCAACAAGTTCAAGAAACCTTTTTGATGAAAGCATATTAAGCATAATAATCATCTATGTCTGAAGAATTAAATCATCAACCAACTAGTAAACAAACCTTTATGCTGGAGGCATATAAAGCATAATAACCATCTATGTCTGAAGAATAAAAATCATCAGCCAACTAGTAAAAACCTTTCTGTTGAAGGCATACTAAGCATAATAATCATCCGTTTGAAGGATGAAATCATCAGACAAGGAGTATTTCTACATAAAAATACACATCAACTTGTAAACAATTGAACAAGGACAGAAACCTTTGCAAGTAAACTTTGCCTCACACTTGACAAGGAGTAGATTAGCATTCATTTGATCTCATGAATTAGATGCATTATTTGAAAAAGGATTTATGTGGCTTTGGACAACTAGCCTTGAGTCATTGACATACCTTTAATAGTGTCCTTTAATCCATCTATAAATACTGCAACTCCAGCGGCCTCTATCAATTTGTTGCTTATCCTTTTAGATTTCAGATATCTTTACTTCATTTTTTACTTGAGATATTCTTCTTTTGACACTTTGTTACACACTATGTTACATTAACAAATCCCTCTCTGTGAAATCTATTTATAAAAGTTCCATGTGCCATAACAATTTATTTGACTGTAAATAGCTTACCCGATTTATTCCAAAGTGACACACTGAGGATGTGAAGCTATTGTACATACATTTTGAAGTCACATGGAGATAGGGAATTTCTTTTGGATTGATTAATTCATTTATTATTGTTATAATTTAACCATGCAATCTGTACATATTTTGGCACCTGTTTTATTAATTTTTTTCTTTCATATCATCTAGTTTCATTTACGTTTTTGTAGATTTAAACTACCTCCAACACCAGTAGAGGAACCTCCAACACATGTAGCAACATATCCAATGTTTAAAGCACATGTAGAAACATATGTAAGACCTGTAGCAGCAATTCAATCACCTACAACAACAACACCTATAACAAACTAACACAACATGTCCTAAAGCCATCACTACTCAGCCTCCCAACACAGCATGTCCTAAAGCCATCACTACTCGGTCTCCCAATCCATGTTGAAATCAATTACAACCAATAGGACCACCAAGTCAAACACTCATCACACATCAAGAGAAGTACTAACATCATAAGGCATATAACAAGCAACACCATGACCATGTTGACATTAATGTCAACACTACAATGCCAACAGGAGAGCCATCACTTGCAGATTTTCAGACACTCAAAAAGGCATTGGTAGAGATGAAATATAAATATGTATTCCTCCTTTCATAAAAAGATCACCTACTCATTTTTGATGAGATATATCATGATGCACTAGTAGGGAGAGAGGAGGAAGTTGACAAGCTTACTTATGAACTTGAGATTTCCTAGGAATCCTTGAAGAGCACTCATATGGCCCTTCAAGAATTAGAGTCGCAGGACGAGAATATTTTATGGAGTTGAATTGTATACAATCTTCTATGGAAGCCATCACAAAATAGGACGTTAAAGGCACTCATGATTTGATAGAGGAGCCTCCTATGATAGTTGAGTAGGAGGAGCACCTGGATGAAATGGCACTTGTAGAGAAGTATGTTCCATAGGTTTTTAATTATACACCCGTGAGATGTGGAAACAAATATATTTCAGATGACAATACATCCATCTAGGATCGAGGTTCAATTGACACAAGTGGAGTGGATACTGGATACCCTGGTTGGAATTGGGATCTAGGTGGGGTTCTCAATCATTCACCACGTGTGAAGGATGACTATGGCGCTGACAAGATGATTGAACTAGTGACAAAACACTAACATTCCTTCACACTTCCATCATAGTTCTAGTCAGTGCTAGTGGTGATTTGGTTTGATGGAGTGTGCAGACTTCGAGAGATGTCTTGACACATTGTTCATGCGTGGGGTTGCAGGGTGGTTAACATACCCCCAAAAGAGTTACTCAGATGGGATGGAATTTGTATGCCACCAAATAGAGCATTATATGGGGACAATGTTCTTCCATTGATGCACTGGGCATAGGAACCACTGAGGATTGACATAATAATTACGCCCCCATTAGCATGTGACATGTCATGCCATTTAGCTCTACCAGGACAGAGGAGTAGATATGAATCACATCATAGTGGGTTCACTAGTAGGGTGTCAGATAGCTTGTTACATGCGGGATACTAGATGGTACGAGGTGCTTCAGCAATAGGTAGTGATACCCAGTGGGGTACAGGGATATGCCATGGTGTTCAGAGGTATGTAGAGGAGTACAAAGATACATGGTTGCATTCTGTTATATATGGTGATTCACAGTGGGAACTTGGGTTTATCTCACATAGGATTAATGAGGGGATAAATTATCATCTCGTGATCACACCCTTAAGGATTCACACACCAATCTCTCTCTCGTATTACTTACAGTCACAAAAGAATTGGTTCTTGTCCCTTGATTCTCTCATCATGAGTGGTAGGACATGGGAGATTCACCTGAGATAGTTATATAGGACACAGTGCATCAAGAGAGAGATACTTCCCAGATGAGGCATATGATTGAGGTACAAGTTGACTACATATATAGCATATGTTTTGCTCATGATTTCACAAATGGAGATTCATGACACACCTTCAGCGGGACATTTCAAGGCATTGTCAGAGCAAGGGGCACAATGGATGGTAGACCTCTTTTACAAGAGGGAATGTAGGCTCCAAGAAGTAATTGGGGACATCATCAGGAGATGGGGTAACAGAGTCTACCATGTGATCTCGTAGGAATGACATAGTTTAGCATATGCCAGATTGATTCATGATACACAATGTTATTTATTGGTTGCATACACAGATCAGAAATGAGGCATGGATGGTCTCCAATAGTTAGAAATACATCACCATAGCAATTAGTTATGATCAGAGTGGCACAATGGCAACATGGCAGTCTCCCTTTTAGATCAAAATGAGACCTTGGAATTATAGGTCTTAAAAACTCAACTACATTATGGATGTACTGGTATTTAAAGGGAAATAGTGCTCAAATCTTCCATTGGACCTTAGTCTCATAGAGAACGTTTCACTTATTAGTGACTCGTTCATATTATGGAGCACCTCACTGGCATGGAAGTGTGATCAACAGGAGGGGGTTGTGGCTAGTTCATGTGAACGAGGATGATTTCATATTTAAGAGTTCACCCTTAAGGTACATGGGATTGGTTTTAAAGTAGAGAAACCTTCATAGGAGTTGATTATAATTTTTCATTATCGAGATGCTCTACTTATTGGTAGTATGCACAGGGCCTTTGATGTCTATGCCTTGTTAGGGAGTGAGTGAAGCAAAGAATTATTCACACTGATTAGGATGGTTTGGGACCCTAGCATCATGAGATTCATTAGTGTTAGGGTAATATAGTGTTATGGAGTCACTCTCAGGCACATTTCGGACTCTCGTATTGATCGAGATCAACTTGTGGAGAGGAAACGAGTGATGACATTGCTTGAGGACAAGTAATTTTGGGGAGGGGATATTGTAATTTCCCCAATTTTTGCATTATCTGGTGATGAGATTAGGAGACTCTAAAGCTTTTGTTAGCCAGGTCACATGAGTTGGATTACACTATTGGTGGGCCCAAAGGGTTTTGAGGAGTTCTACAGAGCCCAACTGAGATTTCTTTCCATATTTCATCATCATAATCAGTTCCACATGGTTTGCTTTTAGTTCCATTGCATTCTGGTGATTTTCATAAAATATATTTATTAATAGGCATATTTTAATTAATTATGCTTAGGGTGTTGTTTTGGGCCGATTTCTTGGAGAAACGCCTTAGTGTAATAACTCATTAGAATTGGTGGAAAGATCTATAGAGAAGGATGATGAAAAGGGGCTTTGGGTGGCCAGAGTGACCATGGAGGAGAATTAAGCATTTTCCAATATTAAAATTCACTTTAATTAGTTTATAAAAGTCAATTTATTAAATAAAGAAAGGAAAAATTTCTTTTAAATATTAATTGGAGGGAAAAGGTAAGTAAGTCATAAAAAGGTAAATAAGGGGGGCTCTCCTCATTCATTCACTTGTGTTTTTTAGAAAATAGCTCCTGGAGAGTTTTGGAGAGGATTTTAGGGTTTAGGAAACCCTAACGACCATAGTTGATTTCAGTGTTGAAACTATACACTTTAATTGGTTCAAGAAGTGGGATTTCCCAGATTTCACCACTACGCTTTCATGGAGAAGAAGCATTTCAAAAGATATTGAGGTAAAGAGGTTTTATTAGTTGATTTTATATTTTGATATAGTTTTCTATATATATCTCTATATGTAGGGAGAAATTACCGGAAGAAAGGGATTGTATATGGATCCTCTTTCCATTGGTTTGGATAGTGTATTCCCTGGAAGATAAGTGCCAAATATGAGATTTGAAATTTTGACATAGTTTTCTCTATATATCTCTATATATAGGGAGAAATTGCTGGAAGAAAGGTATTTTATATGGATCCTCTCTCCACTTGTTTGGATAATGTATTACCTAGAAGCTAAATGCCAAATATGAGCTTTGAAACACAATTTCTCTTTGTGAAGAGAGGACATATGACCATACCCTTGTTCTAGACGAGTTCTTCTATCAAGGAAGTCGAGTTATTCTGGTTATGTGGCTGAAATGGCTATCATATCCCTTGCTAGGCATATCTATCTAAGAGGGTAAAGTTCCTCACTTTGTTGGGTTGAGTTTCTCTCAATTGAATTAGTTCATCTATTGGTCAAGTGCCATGTCTCTAGCTGGGTGTATTCTTTGCACAAAACTATGTCTACCCTTTTTGAAAAATCGAGCCATTAAGGTGCACGTAGAGGTAATTTATTTATCTGGTTGAAGGCAACACTGTAAGGAGACACCCCAAGATTGAAACAAGATTGAACCTTTGGTCATTGGGATGTACTAAGTTGTTGTCCATAGAGAAATAAATCCTAAATATATATTTTCCATTGGGAAGTTGATATCAATCATCAAATCGTCTATTGTGCCCATGTATGTTTGTTGAAGTAATTACCAGGTTCTAAATCTGAGTTTTTTGTCTTGTAGAAATTGTTTACATGCCTTTGTGCTAATAAATTCATTGTTGTTATAATTCTAGATCATTTCCTTTAATGAAAAACACTCAATCTCTTGTCATATGGTTCATATTAGTGGTGTATTTCTTGTGGATTGTTTTATGAATGATATATGGCTATCTGAGCTTATTCATTTAGTATTGAGTTAGTTTATTTGAGGATATATTGGGGAAAATTGCACCTACAACTGATAGTGATCAAACTATTCGAAGAAATGCCTCATTGAAAACACAAGAAAATATCAGAGATTACAGTGAAAACTTGGGGTGACTTTTGAGTGGGAATTTATATCAACAATCTATGTTATTTCTTAGAATAATGTTTCATTCTAGTTGTTTTTTTTTTTCTAAATTAAACTATTCTATTATGTACATGAAACCAAGATACAATTACATTCAAGCTAACAGAGGGATCCTACTGCCAGAGATAATGGCAGAGAGGATCGACCAGGTGTAGCTAGGAGACAGACTGCCTATTGCATGCGCTTGAGACCCAAAAAATTTCCCACGCAGGGGAGAACCAGACTAACAGTCTCGCCATCCACCAAAACAAAGGACCAGACCCATATGATGAAAAAAAAACCCCACGCAGGGGAGAGCCAAACTGACCTTCTTTCCCATCCCCAGAATAGAGGACCTAACCCCCAAAATAACCAACTCATAGACAATAAGACACGTAGACAGAACGACCTGCCTAGACAATACGGCACGTAAGCAACCAAAGACAAGTGGACAAAGAAACTTGATCGAAGAGACCATGAGCCAAAACCAGAACCAAGCAACAGAGCCTGAATCGAAGCGGCGAGCTATTCCTCCGGCTCCTCCTCCACGATTGGACAAGGTCTGTAATAATCCTCGTCCTGCACCGTGGTTTCAGCTTCCCCGACCGTTGCAGGTTGACGCTGGTTGTTTTCCTTCTGTGGATTCGGCAAATCTGCAGCTTTTCCTTTATCTTCCTGGGCCAAATTGGTTTCTTGGGTCTCGTCCCTCGGAGGAGCAAACTCAGGCGGGGCACTGGAGCTGCCATCGTCCACAGATTCATCAATGAACATAACTGAAATGTGGGCGTTTATACATGGGCGGTTCAGGTGACTTTCGAAGGAGAAGATAGCGGAGCCAAAGAAGGGAGCAGCTGAGGCTCCAGGGGAGCTAGCCTCCACGAATTGGTTAGGCCGGGAGGAATTGGAGGCAGCAGAGCTAGGGCAATGGCAGAAGTAGTGACAATGAGGGTAGTGGCAAGGTGGACGGGTCTCCTCATCAGCTGGGCACCTCGAGGTCCCTCCTCTGCTGGTGCCCCGACGGCTCAACAACCTTTGACACTCACGGACCATGTTAGCAGGGTAATGCAGAGAATAATCAACCTGGACAAGCAGGCCTAGGCTATAATAGAACAGGGCAGAGCCCGAATTAACCAAGACCTGCAACCGAATGAACCAGGAATCATGCAGCATGTGGTCAGGGACGCAGAGGGGGCCTCTGTATATAGAGCTCCCAGCTCTACCTCGGAGGTTGTCTGCCATTAAGGTGGCCATCACATCCATCGCAGAGCCGAGTTGAATAGCGCAGTCAAGTGAGATCGGGGCGTTAATGCTCCCAGACTGCCATCCTGTGGCTATTAAAGCCACCTTCTGGGAGCGACCTGCTCCACCGCTTCCCAAGTAAACATGGCGCATGGTTAGCATGTGGCCTTCACGAGACCCCTATCCCGTCAACCGCCTTGAGCTAGCTGGCACCCGCATCCAGGGTTTCATTCTAGTTTTTGGTTACAATCTAATTTTACATTCTTATCTCAATATGCTAATGTATAAATTGAACAAACAAAAATGTATACGTACAAAAATATCCCATTTAAGTGTTTGATGAAATATCACACACAAAGAAACATACTGAACTTAGAAAACTTAGTGACATTTTTGGATATTTCCTAGTAATATTACATTTTAGCAATGATCATTAAAATTAAAAGAGTTAATGTATAGTTCCACCAAATTATGTTAAATACTCTAAATGCATATTATTAATATTTTTACTGCTATGGAAATTCTGAAAATTAATATCATAAATCATATATCATAAATTTATACATATATTGATTATTCTTATTATTATTATTTTTAAAACCAATGTTAAAACATAATAAAGTTTTCAACTAACAAAAATATTCTTCAAACATAATCAAAATTTCAACCTATAATAACTAATTTAACTCCCTTCTAAAAAAACAATTTAGAATTTGCATTCTCATTCAATTTAACTACCTTGTGATCTAAATAATATTTTTAGAAGGAATAATAATGGTTTCAGAGGCAGAAAATCCCTACCTCAAGGGAAAAATATATCTTAGGAACATACCCTTTGTTTTCTATTAAAACATATTTTGGTAAACATATTTTTTGCATGCACAACATATCATCTTTACACAAGATTATGTGTTTTAAATTGATAACAAAACAACCCTTTTTGTTTTAATTTCATAACAAAACAACCTTCGACCCCAATAGAATGCAATGAAAAATCATAAGACACAAAGTGACAATAAAAAAAATGTTGGACATAATATGTATTTGGACTCTTTAACTTTAGAGTAGTGAATTATCTTCTTTATGACTGCTTGGAAATTTAACTCGGGATGCAATTTCAATGTTTGTGGTTCTCTGATAAAGCTAAGAATTGCATTTGAGAATCAAAAAGATTCTTGAACATGAAGTTCTCTAAACTATGAAAATCCACCCATTGCAAAATTTGTTATTCTTTCAAAGGCTACACCAGATTTTGTGTGCCTTGTACATGACGACTTGTATGGAGCACTTGATATACACCTAGAGTTGACAATAAATTCTATCCTAGAATCAATAAGACAAATTACGAATGAGTTAGAATAACAACTCAGAATAGAAATAATTTGTTCATTATTTTGAAGACAAACCTTAGCCAAATCTTGTTCATTGTGTTGAAGAAAAACCTTAGTCAAAGCTTGTTGATTGTGTTGAATAAAAACATGAAATAATCCAAGGATTTTAAAACCATGAACTTGACAACCATATTTTTGAAGAATAAAACATTGGTGTTAAGAAAATTAGTTATTGCTTGCAATTGGCCATTTCACTATGTTGAAGAAAAACATGAAATAGTCCGAAGATTTTAAAACTAGGAAATCAATAGTCACTGGGAACTTAACAGTCATATTTTTGTCAAGCAAAACATTGGTATAAAGAAAAGTAACTAATATTAGAAATTATTATTTATGGATATAGCAATAATATATTTGTAAGCAAGAGAAATCCATTTGATATGATTTTAACTCCATTATTTTCATAAACTAGCTATTGCAATGATTATAGAGGCATTGATCTAGATTGTGGCTCATAGTTAAAACTGATATTACCATAGTTTTTTCCACCAAAACTACAAGCAAAATATTTGTAAGATAAAATCTCTAGCGCCAAAGGCTGCAACAGAAATAGTAAATAGTAGTTCTTGATAACTTTTATTTATAAGGAACATTATTGAAAGCACATGTGGAGATGCAACCCCAACACCACAAACAATGGTACTAATTTAGAATCACGTATGTTAGCTATAACCAATACAGAACAACTAATGCAGATTGATCCATTATTAATGATCCATAGAACAACATGAGGGTGCACTCATGTCAATCTATTCAATGCTTTGGGAGCTTGATGGTCCTAGGTTCTTACTCTTTTGAAAGGTTTGAAAAAATGTAGGGAACCTTATTTTTAAAGACCAGGTTGGAAAGTTTTTTATTTCAAAAATATCCAAAAATCTTAGGCTTTTCTTTTCTTTTCACCGGAGTATTTTGAAAGCTATATTTTCATTTTTGTGGCATAGGATTTTGTTGAGACATTAGGTGAGGAAAGTATAAAATTCTCACTATCCAAGTTTGATGGTCTTCTTGGGCTTGGATGTCAAGAAATTATAATTGAAAAAGTTGTTATAGTTTACTAAGTATCTTCTTCGTGTGCAATCATTAACTTCTCATTTTAAAATGGTCCATAGCTTCATAATTTCAAAACATAACTAGGGCTTTCAGACGTGATGGATTTTTCTCTGAGTAAACAAGTTCACACAACCTTTTTGTGTGAAAATCGGTAGGAGCTAGATTCCTATTGTCCATTTAAAATTGGTGGCAAGGCAATCTCTAAAATTGAATATAAATCCCTGTTGAAGAATGATTTTTCCCTTCACTTGTAAGCTAGTTGATGCCAATATTAGCAATGAACATGGCATCAAATTTATATTTCAAAATTTTATGCAACTTAACAAACAAATTCATATGGTGAACTTTGATCGGTTGACCCCATTTAATTTTGAAGCATTGGGTTAGTGATGCCATCAATTGCATATTGGCATGCAAGAGAGCCCAACTCTTCCTTTTACACAAGGCTTCTGATAGATTGTTCCCATTGAATTTATTGGAAAAAATAATTTGATGGACTAGTTTCTATGTTATTTTTTTTCTACCTAAACAAAATCCCCTAAAAAAGGTACACAAATATGATGATTCCTCTTCTCTAGAAATATAAATTTAATGCCCTAGAATGTTGGGATAGTTGAATGATGGGGCTTTTATTTTCTTCAACTTATTTTCTCTCGAGCAATTGTACAACTCTAGAGGATCTTCTAACTGCCTCCCAAGGGACCTGATCATCACTAATATGTTGAAATTTAATTTGAAGGCTATACTTCACTTAATAATACTAAATTTTATATCACATAAGATAAAAGAATAATCCAACATCCAAAGTATATTCAAGCCACAATAAAATAGAATACAACTTTCTTTCTTCACAATATAAAAATGAATGCATGATAAATATTGTGAAACCAACAATGCTTTTTGGAAAATATATGTTGAAAATAGCAACAATAATTCTTACAAATAACATCAAGAAATAAAATCCTAATTTAATTTGTCCTTGAATTAAATTGTAATTCCATATCTCATGACAACTTGTAATAGTTAACTAAGTTAAGTTGACTTAGTTAGATTAGTTAATTCGAGTTGAGGGTCTAACTAGAGTCATGTAGAGTGTATCCTACACTTATGAGCACTAGTTGAGTTTACTTTCAGTTGTAATTATTTAATTCATTCCAACTATATTAAAGTCAGTTAAACTAGTTCCAACTGATGGAGGAATTAGTGGGAGATCAGAAACAATGGGGTGTAACTAGTAGCAGTGGGGTGTAACTTACTTTAGTGGGGTGTGACTTACTATAGTGGGCTATAACCAACAATGATAAGTAAACTACAGATTCACTCATAGTTAACTCATGCATGTCAAATCAGAGAAAGACCTAGTTGAGATTGGAGTTCAGGGACAATGTATTATCAGTTGTAAAATCATCTAAATTAAACCAATGGTGCATGCATTTAGAGGAAGGCCTTGAGGATTGCGTAATTCATAACTAAGGATTTTCCACATTAAATAGAGGCTAATTCCCAAGGGAAAAACACAAGGAAATAAGATCTTGGAAAGCAACAAAATTGGCTAAGTATTGGCTTGAACTTGTCTAGGAAGTAGTGAGATAGATAGAGATAGTGCAAAGGTTGCTCATGTTTGAGAAAATCATTGTAATCTTCTCGTATTAATGCAATTTACATATAACAGGGGTTTTTAGCTGTGGATTTCCCCAAAAAATCAGTGTGTTATGTGTGATTTAATTCTTTCTCTTATATTCTTTATGATTTCATCGATCGCTTATTATTTTTGTTGATCAGTAGAGTAGATTCAAGTCAATTGCTTTAGCATATTACAATCTGCAGTTTGAATCTACAAGTAATTTCTACATGGTATCAGAGTTGAAATCACTATAGAAGAGGAGAATATGAGTTTGCCTTTTGTAGGAGAAACCAAATTTTCAGTATCATACTTCAAGGTCAGCGGGATGTCATTCTACGATTTGAGACTCTAATATGCACTTGAGGGTAGTTCGAACTATATTTTTTGGAAGGATAGGATGAAGGTAGTGTTGAAAGACAACGAGCTTAAGGAAATTATTCATAAACAAATATATTTTGTAAGCCAACTGATGCTCAAGATCTGGCAGAGTGGAGAAAGTGTGTTGAAAAGGCGAGAAGGATTATCCTAGAAGGCGTTCGAGATCATATTATCTTGAACCCCCATGGTAAGGAAACTCCATTTTCAATGTGGAAGGCCTTAACAAACCTATTCCAAAACTACAGTGACCACAAGAAGTTGGCACTGAAGGACAAGCTTAGAAAGATCAAGATGGAGAAGGGTGACATAATACTGAAGTACTTGACCAAGTTTTTGTCAGGATGAGATTGGAAGTGCCAGTTTTATAGTTTTTGAAGACGATATGGTGAGCCTAGCACTTCTATGCATTCCTAAGAGTTGGCATAGTTACTAGGACTCAGTTAATGGGAGGGAGAAGCTACCGTAGTGGGAGTATTTGTGGTCTGATTGGTGCAAGAAGAGATTCAATGGAACGCTAGAGATGGGACCTCATCCAAAGAAGTGGAAGAATACTTTGCATTAGTCAGAAAAGAAAATAAAGCCAAGGGAAAGAAGTCCCAAGGCGAAGAGGGTGGCAAGAAGGACTTGTCGAACATCAAGTGTTTTCACTATCACAAGTTCGGGAACTATGCCATGAAATTCTCACAAAAGAAAGAAAGCAAGAAGGATCCTGTAGTAGTAGCAATAGGTGAAGCTCTAGCTTCAAAATTTGAGCTTGATTTCACTCTCTTTGCATGTATGGAAAGCACTGTAATGGGAAGGTGTGGTATCTCGATAACAGTGCCTCATTCCATATGTCGGGGAATATAGATCTCTTCAGTGACTTGGAGGAGAAAGACCTCAAGAAAAATATAGAGTTTTGAGATGATGGGAGGTATAGCACGTTGACATCAGTATTGTTTCTTTTCAGAGGGAGTCTATCTTACCTCTCAAACTCACATATGTGATGTATGTTCCAAGAAAAAATAATAATCTTGTTTCCATCACAGTATAGGGACACCGTGGCTACAATGTGATATTTAGCAAAGGAAAGGTTTTCCTTAGAAACATCACCACGGGACAAGTGAAATAGATCCATGCAAGAGTTAAGAAAATATATGCACTTGAGGTAAAAAAATGTATGCAAATTCTTGAAGAGCAAGGAAAAGGTTAGAGACTTGGTGTTTGAGAGCAAACATGAATTACCTCTGAACATACAGCCTCAGATTAAACCTCAGAAGCAACCTCAACAAGTTGTGGAGCAACCAAAATCAGAGAAACAGAGAGGAGACCAAGTGGAGACATACACTCAAGTAGAGACCTCCAGTACAGGAAAATTTTGAGCCAAGTGGGCAGAGGGATCACATGTATCCATACCTCTAGGTGTGAGGCGGGGTGATGTGAAGAAATAGTCTCAAGAGTGCAGAAATTTGGACATGGTCCATTGAGGTGTGTTTGTATCATGGATCATTACCTCAATGGGGGCCCACAGTATTTAGTGGTAGGAGGATTAGTGTCAGCCAGATGCTGAGGAGTGCAGAGCGGTGTTGACAGGAGAGAAGGAGGCTCAGTAGCAGAGTCAAAAACAACACAATTTTCCTAGTAGATAGTTGCAGACACAATTTATTTTGTTTGGATGCCTTTTGGTTGTAGATGTTGTATTAGCAAAAACAAAAACTATAAGATTTGCATACAGAAAATTCTAAAGGTACCAAATTAGGATAGAGTTGAATTCCTTTCTTGTTTAGAGTGAGTGTTGAAAATAACAACAAGAAATGTTAAAAATAACATCAAGAAAGAAAATCCTAATTTAATGTGTCCTTGAATTAAATTGTAATTCCACATCTCATGACAACTTGTAATATTTAACTAAGTTAATTTGACTTAGTTAGAGCAATTAATTCGAGTTTAGGGTCTAACTAGAGTCATGTAGAGTGTCTCCTACAGTTAGGAGCACTAGTTGAGTTTATTTTCAATTGTAATTATTTAATTCAATCCAACTAAGTTAAAGTCAGTTAAACTAGGTCCAACAGATGGAGGAATTAGTGGGATATCAAAAGCAATAGGGTGTAACCAACAACAATGGGGTGTAACTAGCAAAAATGGGGTGTAACCAACTACAGTGTGGTGTAACCAATAACAGTGGGGTGTAATTTATCGTAGTGGGGTGTAACCAACACTGATTAGTAAAATGAAGATTTAAACTCATGCATTTCAGATCAAAGAAAGACCCAGTTGAGATTGGAGTTCATGGACAATGTAATATAAGTTTTAAAATCACCTAAATTAAATCAATGGTGTATGTAGTCAGAGGAAGGCCTATGCAAATTACACAATTCATAATTGAGGAATTTCAACATTAAATAGAGTCTAATTCCCAAGGGAACAACGTAATGGAATAGGAGCTTGGCAAGAAATAGAATTTCCTAAGTATTGGCTTGAGCTTGTCTGGGAAGCAGCGAGATAGATGTAATGCAAAGGTTGCTCGGGCTTGAGCAATGCATTGTAATATTCTCATATTTTAAGATTAATGAAATATACAGGTAGCAAGGGTGTTTAGCTATGGCTTTCCCAAGAAAATCATTATGTTATGTGTGATTGAATTATTTCTCTTATATGCTTCATGATTTCATCAAACGCTTACTATTTCCATTGATCAGTAGAGTAGATTCAAGTCAATTGTTTTAGCATATTACAATCTACAATTTGAATTTGAAGGAATTTATACAATATAGTCTACAACGAATGTGTTTAAAGAAAAATACGGGAACATGGGTCAATCCCCATATTCCCTGAATCATGATAAACAAAGTGTTCTTCCATGCATAATGCAATATCTATATTTGTGTGATTCCAACAAATGTAGAAAACTATCAATATGTAATTGTAGTAGACAATGTAAGCCATTACTGTGATTCTTTGGATGTGGTAGTGAGGCTATTGATAGGTGCAGAGTGTAGCTGATGACAGAAAGAGGAAACCATGAAACTAAAGCCACAAGTTGTTTCCTTCTAAAAGGTATATATATACATAATCTTTATGTCCATAAAAACTAATCACAATTAGGTGGCATCCATCCATGTGATGTCAACTCAAGAAAATATTCAATGATGGATATGTATAAAATAACCTTTATGTTATTAACAAAGCAAGTAGTGGGTCTGGGTACATATAAAATTATATATCTATTTTTAAATTTACTTAAAAGTAATATTATCATGATTTTTCCATAAAATCTTACATTCTTTTAAAAATTTAATGCAACATATCTTAATGCATGTGGGTGGCTCTATGTAGTTTTGAGTAGCTTGAGCTCTATATGAATAGCCATCTCTTCTGAAGTTGCTAGCTATGTAATATCTTCTCTTCAAATATAAACATCTCTTATGAAGTTTCAAGCTCTGTAATATCTTCTTCTTTGCAAACATTTCCAATGCAAAGGGTGTCTTTTATTCAGAGTCCTTGCTTGCAATGTGCTTACCTACCTGAGTAGAGTTCAAGAGTAGTACCTTCCCTGAGTTAAGTTAAATAGAATTAGAGGATTTTAATGTCCCCCCCTTATGTTTATTTTCCTTTTTCTTCCTCTCATTTAGTTTGAGATGTTATACTAGACGTGGAAGTAACCATGGCAAGATTTGCAACAATATCATAGTGAGTCGCAATCTAATGAGGTTACCAGCTCCATAATGATGGAAACACTAGTGTTTATATAGAACTCCATACTCACCTGGTTCATATGAAGTTTGGGAATTGGGTTCTTAATGATTTAAATTGATATAATTAAGACTTCCTACTCAATTTAGGACAAGACACATTCTTACATATGAGCAGGAATAATAAAATTTTGATTTTTTGTATTGCTTGCCTTTAGTTGATTTTGTGGGCTTATGATAGGCCCTACAATTTTCTGAAATGTTATTGATAAGTTGTAAGCATTACATATTTACTTAATTTGAATAATATGTCATTTGAAAGATTCTTCAATTTTGATAGTGTTTCACGCAAACTATTGGCTAGAGTGTGTGTATGTTCATGTTGAAAGAAAGAATCACAAATGTTGTGGAAAACTACTTTCTTTGCCATATTATCTGATATTGATTGTAAAAGTTTTCCATAACTCTGTATGTCACTTTTCTAATTAACATTGATCTGCTATGTGTGAAGAAACTCTAAAATGACAACATTATAAGCACAGATAGAAGCACTTGATTAAGTATATGATCTATAAGCACCACCTATACCACCAGTCGCTAAGATAAAGAAACATTATTAGAAACAACGATGAAGATAGGTCAATTTATGGGTGCTACAATAGATCAATAGCCCCTAGATTCCCATTGTGTAGTGTTGAAAATAGCAGCAAGAAATGCTAAAAATAGAAGTGCTAAAATTAGCACTGCTATAAATAGCATTTCAAGATACCTTCCTATTTTAGTTAGTCCCTGAACTAAAATTGTGAAGTAAACTCGAATTTGTTCTTAGCAGCTGTTTGATTAATAATTAATTAATTTATCTTGAGTTAATTAGTTGGAGAAAATAAAACTTGAAGTCTATGTGAGGACATGCAATAGTTATCCCATTGATTAAGGAATTTATCCCTTAGTTAAAGAGATAAGGATGAGTTGTAATTTGAGTTATAATTAGTTAGCTCAGTTAACTAAGTTAAGTCCAGTTAGATTAGTTCAAATAGTTTGTTGAACTAATTGTGAGTTCAGTTAGTTAATGCATGCATGCATGTAACTGTTGCACTACAGATAACTGAATATTCTCTCATAAATAACTCATGCATGTCAGTTTAGACAGAAACCCAATTGAGATCAGATGATGGGACAGTGTACTATC
>APFE030342203.1:45000-54714 GCA_000404065.3 Pinus taeda | reverse complement strand
CAATACCATGGACCGAAAACCATCGCGTCCAAAAAACATGTGCGAAATCATGCACAAAACCATAGGTGGGTCCGCCCAACCTAACATAGGGTCCAAAACCAAAATTTTCCGGGGCGCTGCCCTGGACCCCATAAAGTGGGGTTACGGGTACCCCTCAAACCCCCTGTTAACTATGTGGAAAGAATATAACACAACCCAACAAGATATATCTTGCATGCAGAAGGAATTCATTCCTTGGAGATTGCCCAGTTACTTTTGGGCTTGGTGAGTGTGTGACGAGGCCACTTCACACAGGTGGCAGCATTGGACCCCAAGGAAAACTGTGCAAGGAAATAGGAGGCTTGGAGGGCTGAGGGAAGGCATATCTTGTGTCTATTCAGTCTGTGAGTTGTATTGAGAGTAGGATAGCTTGTGAGCTGATTTTTTAGCTGAGGTTTTCCTCGGAGTATTCTTATGTGTTCATGTGTGATTGTTTTCTCATTCTCAGTTATATGTTTTATTTCATCTTGCTCAAATTCGATTAAGCTTCCGCAAGTTTTTTGTAGAAGTAGATCTTGTATTTTATTTAGTATATTGCATAATTTTTTAATCTATAGTGGGAAATCATACATGGTATCAGAGCAAAGGTGATCAAAGCAAAGAAAAATATACAAAGAAGGGAGAAGTTTGAAGTTTGAAGTTCCTGATTATAGAAATCGAGTTCCTATCACATCTCAATTCCACCAATGGCATTCAGTGGTTTAAGACTCAAGTATGCCCTTGATGGCAACTTGAATTATATAGCCTTGAAGGATCGCACGGAAGTAGTATTAGAGGATAATTGTCTAAAGGCTTCATTGATAAAGAAGTCCCCAAGCTGGCAGCAGCTAATGCTACAGAATTGGCGGAATGGAAGAAATGTGTGGCTATAGCAAGGAGAATCCTCCTGGAGGGAGTTGAAGACCACATTGTCTCGAGCCTCCATGGGAAGGAGACACCATTTTTGATGTGGAAAACATTGAAAGATATATATCAAAACAGTAACGATCATAGGAAACTAGCGCTGAAAGACAAGCTTCAGAAAATCAAGTGTGAAAAGGGTGACACAATCTCTACATATCTGAACAAGCTCACCACCTGCAGGGATGAACTTGGAAGTGTAGGGATCACGACAGCCGATGATGACATGGTGAGTCTTGCAATCCTCGGTCTTCCTAAGAGCTGGCATAGCTACCAAGACTCGGTTAATGGAAGAGAGAAACTACCAAATTGGAAACGACTTTGGTCGGATCTGATGCAGGAGGAGATAAGAAGAAGCACCAGAGATAGATCTTCATCAAAACAAGATGATGAAGAAAATATAGCCTTCGCGAGTAAGGTGAGGAAAGGGAAAGGGAAGGCATCCCATCCCAAATCCAGTTCTTCCCATGGTGGGAAGAAGTTTGACAAATTGAAAGTGCGATGCTTTCATTGTCATGAGGTGGGCCATTATGCTATGAATTATCCACAAAAGAAATCCAAGAAGGGATCCTTGAAGGGATCAGACATGAGGCACTAGCCTCATAGTTGGAGTTGGATTTCTCTCTCATCGCATGCATGGTTTCATCCATGATGGGATGTTTTTGGTACCTGGACAGTGGAGCTTCTTTCCACATGTCTGGCGACAAGAATATTTTCAGTACCCTGGAGGAGAAGGATCTCCAAATGCGGATCGATATGGAAAATGATGGAAAGTACCATGTTTTAGGTGAAGGTATGGTTGTGTTTCATAGGAAGCATGGAGCTCCTCTCGCCCTGGTTGATGTAAAGTATGTACCAAGTCTAAAGAAGAATCTTGTGTCTATTACTATGCTAGAAGATAAAGGCTATGATGTAGTCTTTAGTAAAGGAAAGGTATTCCTGAGGCATATCGGTATTGGACAGACCAAGAGGATTGGGATTCGAGTAAAGAATCTCTACAAGCTGGAGGTAGACAATTGTGCTGCACTGAGTTCCAAAGCAGAGGTGGTGCAAAGCCAAGATGTTGGCAACCTATGGCATAGAAGATTGGGCCACTTGCACCATGGGGCCTTGAAGATCATGCAACAGATTTCTACCTGACTTCCCAATGGAAAACTGGAGTAGATGGATACATGCAAAGGTTGTACCTTGGGTAAGTATGAGAAATCTTCCTTTCAGGATCGAGACAGTAGAGTTGGAGAAATCCTAGAGTGAGTTCACATAGATGTTTGTGGACCATTGTCTACAGCCTCCACCGCTAAACAAAGGTACTATGTTTTTTTTATTGATGATTTTTCTCGTAGATGTTGGTTATAATTTATGCAAAATAAGGATTAGACCTTCTTGAGGTTTTGTTAGTTTAAAGCCTTGGCAGAGAAAGAATCTGGAAAGAAAATAAAAGCCTTACTAGCAACAATGGAGGATAGTATGTCTCCCAACAATTTAAGGACTTCTACGCTATAGAAGGAATTAAACGGGAGTTGACGGAACCCCATAACCCACAGCAAAATGTGGTGGCTAAAAGGAAGAACAAATCGATTGTGGGAGAAGCTTGAGCGATGTTGCATGACCAAATCCTACCACTTCATTTGTGGGCTGAGGCTTGCAATATAGCAGTATACTTGCAGAACAAAATCCCGCACCGTATACTAGGGATGAAGACACCTATGGAGGCCTTTTCCAGGAAGTGACCAGATGTGAGTCACTTCAAGATATTTGGATCATTGGTTTATTTCCATGTGACGAAATATTCCTGAAGGAAGCTAGACCCAACAGCTGAGTTGGGAATACTTGTGGGGTACACTAATACACCCCACAACTATCGAGTGTACCTGCCTACCAGTCAAAGGAAAGTGGTATGCAGAGATCTAAAGTTTGACGAGCAGAAAGCCATGCGAGTATCACTTGAGAGGGAGCTCAAGTTGCATGCAGAGGAGGAACTTTCAGTCCCTAAGGAGGAGGAGCCTCAGATTGATGTAGAGCAGCCGCATGCAGAGGATTCAGGAGTGGAGACATCCACTCATGATGAGTCTTCTAGAGATGGATGAAAACGCTCAAGGGAAGCTAACAAGTTCATGTTGGATGTATGGGAGAATGTGGGATAGTCATCTTCTCACAGCAAATAGAGGAGGTCACCCGAGTGGCACACTAGGTACATAGCCCTGGTTGGGGAGTGTGTAGAGTCCGAACCTTCTTCATTCGAGGAGGCAGTGCAGCAACCAGTCTAGGTTGATGCAATGGTAGAGGAGTACGACTCTATCACTCGGAACAATGTGTGGGATGTTGTCCTAAGACCTCAGGACAAGTCAGTGGTGAGTTCTAGATGGCTTTACAAGGTAAAGCAAGCAGCTAATGGTAGTGTTGAGAAACATAAGGAAAGGTTTGTTGCCTGTGGTTTCTCACAGGTTGAGGGGATCAACTACGATGAGACCTTTGCTCCTGTAGCAAGGTACTCATCTATCAAATCGATGTTAGCACTATCAACTTAGATGGGTTGGAAAATCCATTAGATGGATGTGAAGACCGTGTTCCTTAATGGGAAGATTGAGAAAGAGGTGTACATTGAGTAGCTAGAAGGTTTCAAAACCTTCGATCATGAGTCGCATGTGTGCTGACTCAAGAGGGCTTTGTATGGGCTGAAGCAAGCACCTCGTGCTTGGTACACCAGGATCAACAGCTATTTCATTGGGTTAGGCTTCACCAAGAGTGAAGCAGATGTGAACCTTTTTCACATCATGGTAAAAGGTAAGCCATTGATCATTGTTCTTTATGTGGATGATCTGATTTTGACAAGTGATGATCAATTTATCAAGTTGTGCAAGGAGGACCTTTCAAGAGACTTCAAGATGAAAGACATGGATCTTATGCACTACTTTCTAGGCATGGAGGTGTGGCAAAACATGGGGAAGTATTTGTGTCTCAAGGCACGTATGCCAATGAGATACTCAAGTGCTTCCACATGGGGAAGTGCAAGCCTATGCAGACTCCTCTAGTTGGGAACAGGAGGAAGGAGGATGCTACTTCAAGTGAGGTAGTAGCTGTTATTGTTTATCGACAGCTTGTGGGTTCACTTATGTATCTAGTGGGCACACGACCAGACTTATGCTTTGCAGGGAACCAGCTGAGTCAAACTATGGTTCAGCCTACCAAACTATTTTGGAAGGAAGCAAAGCATGTGTTGAGATACCTCAAAGGCACATCTCAGTATGGTTTGTGGTACAGACGGATAGAGGGAGTAAAACTTCAGGGCTTCACAGATGCGGATTGGGCAGGCAGTCCATCAGACCGGAAGAGCACTTTTGGAGGAATCTTCAACTGCAGTTTCTTGGTACAGTAGGAAACAGAGATCAGTTGCACTTAGCTCAGCAGAGGCTAAATACATGGCTGCCAGTCAAGCAGCATGTGAGGCCATTTGGATGCAGAAGATTCTAGTGGGATTGTTTGGTCAGAGGATGGATCCAACTGTGATCTACTGTGATAATCAGAGTTTTACAAAATTCTCTGAGAATCCAGTTTTTCATGACAGGTCCAAGCACATTGATATCCGGTATCACCATCTTCGAGACTATGTGGTCAAGAGGATCATGTTTTTGATGTATGTTTCGACCAAGGAAGAGGATGCAGATATTTTGACTAAGGCATTGTCAAAATGCAAGTTTGAGTTCCACGAAAATAGGATTGGGGTTACTGATAATCCCTTTCTTGTTGAGAGGGAGTGTTGAAAATAGCAACAATAAATGCTAAAAATAGAAGTGCTAAAATTAGCACTGCTATAAATAGCATTTCGAGATACCTTCCTATTTTAGTTAGTCCCTGAACTAAAATTGTGAAGTAAAATTCGAATTTGTTCTTACCATTTGTTTGATTAATAATTAATTAATTCATCTTGAGTTAATTAATTGGAGAAAATCAAACATGAAGTCCATGTGAGGACATGCAATAGTTATCCCTTTAACTGAGGAATTTATCCCTTAGTTAAAGAGATAAGGATGAGTTGTAATTTGAGTTGTAATTAGTTAGCTTAATTAACTGAGTTAAGTCCAATTAGATTAGTTCAAATAGTTTTTTGAACTAATTTTGACTTCAGTTAGTTAATGCATGCATGCATGTAACTGCTGCACTTCAAATAACTGAATATTCTCTCATAAATAACTCATGCATGTCAGTTCAGAAAGAGACCTAGTTGAGATCAGATGATGGGATAGTGTATTATCAGTTGTAGGAATATTCCATGGAGATTGTGCAGTTACTTTTGGGTTTGGTGAGTGTGTGATGTGGCTAATTCACACAGGTGGCAGCATTGGACCCCAAGGAAAACTGCACAAGGAAATAGGAGGCTTGGAGGGTTGAGGGAAGACATATCTTGTATCCATTTAGTCCGTGAGTTGTATTGTTTGATTGTTTTGAGAGCAGGATAGCTTGTGAGCTAATTCTTTGTGTAATCTGAACATATTTCCACTTGTATGATAAAACAGAGATCAGGGTTTTTAGCTTAGGCTGTCCCCAAACTTATGTGTTCGTGGGTGATTGCTTTCTCATTCTCAATTATATGTGTTCTATTTGATATTTCTCAAATTATATTAAGCTTCTGCAAGTTTGTTGTAGAAGTAGATATTGTATTTTTCTTTAGTATATTGCATAATCTATTGATCTACAATGGGGAATTCCACATGTAGTTCCTTATTGAATTGAACCAAGATTCAAGTAAGCATTCATGGAGATTACAACTTTAAACTACAATTGAACCTACTTTTTCTATATACCTTTAGCTTAACCCCATACCCTTAGCTATGGGACATCCCCAAACCCTCGGTTTCCCTCTTTACTAGGGGAGTTCCCCCTTGACCCTACCCTCTTTTTATCTTACTATTTCCTTTGATTTTATCTCTACTCCTATTTTCTTTGCTTCACTTGAAATGTTTTCAAGTAAGACAGGTTTGAACAGGAAAGCAGGAATTCTCCCCACTATTTGTACTTAGATGTTGCAGGAAGCTAAGTCATATTAGGTGGTGATATTTTTCCTTAATCTAGTTGACAAGCTCGACTTTCCGTGTATTAAAAACACCTTTTTAGGGTGCTAAACACATCTTTTACCCAACCTATTTCCTTACAATCCCTTAGGGGATTTACTATAATATATTATATATGTCATTGTCCAATACTTAATCAACTATCCGCATTCACTACATAGATTGAAATTTATATATTTGAAGTACCTAATAGAAGATTGGACAAGTGTTGCCAATCCATCATTTAGTGGACTCAAAACCATTATGGCCCACACCTTGGTTTACTGTAATCTAGCCTGAGGCTTGTAAAAAGGATCACCATTCATTCTTGGGATTCAATGTTGTTCTCAACACTCTGTTACAAGAGAAACCCATTAAAGAAGGGATAAAAAAATTTATTCAATGATTAATATCACACAAAACATATTTATGGTTAATTGAGTACATACATACTCATTTCAGAGGTTGAGACCTCAAAAAATCAATAGGAAACCTCCTATGTATGTGCCATGCTTCTCATAGAGGATAAGTTCCATCAAATTTTGAACCACATAGCTACCTCTGTATGCACCATGCTTCTCATATAGGGAAAATACTCCTTAGTCTCGTGGCTATTTATACACTACTTATTTTCATAGTATAATAAAGTACGCCATTGAATGTTGGAAAGATCCATAGTACAAATTGATGCAAATAATACCAATGAGACTAAGCATATAATCATATTCGGATGCCACAACTATTATGGCTCCACCAAGAAATCAGTATACAATTTTAGTAAAATTCCACTACAAATATTTTGTGGACTTGTCTTTTGCCAAAAAAAGAAAAGCATAGTTAAAGGAAAAGCCAAGAGACGACTAAAAATTAGACAAATCTTGTGAGATTTAGGATACTAGCTTGAATATAGTAATTGATAGAAACATCATTCAAATGTCTAAGAAATTAGAATGCAAAACTTTGGAGAAGGAGTGCAGCCGACAATTCATAAAATTCGAAGTCTCATAGAACAAAGAAATACTTAAGTATGGGTTATTATATATATATATATATAGAGAGAGAGAGAGAGAGAGAGAGAGAGATATCAAGTATGGGCTAGAAATACTTAAGTATGGGTTATAAGATATATATATATACCTGTGTCAATAAACTGGAACTCGAAGCTATCTCCAACGCTTCCACCTTCTCACATATTTCTAAGTCTTAGTTAAAGAAATACAAAACTTAACCAAATAACAGTACCAATGCTTTCAAAGTGAATCACACAACAAAAAATGTTTACTTATTTGGGACCAAACCGAACCTGATCTGGTGTAAGACTACACATTTTATTTCCAATTGAAAATGAAACAATTTTCATGCCTGATATGTGAGAACAGAGAATACTTATTCTACACTAGGGCTTGAGAATCATTCACAGTGCTAAACACGACAGTTAAATATCAATATCCATATATTAAAATAATTGTTAGCATTAAAATAATTGTTGCTAAAATAAATCTTAGCATCTATGAAAAATAGAAAATTTCATCACAAAGGACAAGGAACTCTCATTACCTGATTGAGATTCATATCCAGCATCAAGAAAGACATCATAATTCCTATGCATCACTTCATATATATTTATGCATCATTTTGTTTGTTTAAAAGTAAAACAATAAGGGAAATAAGTAATAATTAAAAAAAGAAACTCAATAAACATTTGAGGAGGCCTAGGATGCTTGCATGTAACCACATGCCGACTGAATTTCACATTAATAAGATTCATCTTAAATACGGATCTAAAATGAGCCGAGAGGGATCCAATTTCTTCACGTGCAAAAATGTTTTATATGGTTATTTAATTTTTTTAATATTTTTTCATAAATTTTAATTTTTTCCGACATGAGAAAATTTTCAACTTTGATGACCGACGGGCAGTGTTACATATCATACTGGATTATAGAATGAGCCTCTCGGATCAATAAAACACACAAAACACATGTCCTTCGGGAAGATAAGGTTGCCTAGAAAAATAATGGGGGTGTTCTTCCCTATGGTTTTTCCTTCTTGATTCCATTGACTGCTGCACTAGTCCCTCTTCTAGCCATTATTGCGTGAGGCATTCTCTACCACACCACTCGTCTGCTAGCCATTGTTGCATGAAGAAACCTTGACATGATCCAGTACTATATTACCCAAATGCTGCTGCAAATTCACTGCTTTAGCCCTAAACCCATAGAACTCAAATTTATCCTTTTTTATCAAACATAGAGAGAACTAAAGAGAAACAAAGTCCACTTCCTTCCCTTTTGCATTCGACGCCCACCATGAAATTATGCATTTTCTATAGCTCCCATGAGGTTCAACATAATTTCAATCTATTCTTGGTTGTTGAAGAGTGAAGGTCATTCACTTGAAATGCAGATGGATTTGGTTCTTAGCAGTAAAGAGCTAGGTAGGAATACCGCTACTTACCTGGCCTATAGTCACCAAGAGTCTGAATTATAAGAAACAAAGGAAGAGTTTGAAAATGGCCTGAAGAAAAAATGATACACTCTGAACTCTTTCTAGACGATGGGTTGGGGAGCCATCCAATGGAAATAAACAATATAATGTAGCAAAAGGGTTTGCTCTCATATGTCCATACCTAGCTCATAAATGACTGAATGGTATGCCAAGTGAGATACCCAACAAGGTTGGATCATAACTTTATTTTGGAACAATGTGTGTAAAGATGCATAGGTAAGTTGGGTTCTTATCTCCCTGGATTTATACTAAGTGAGTGAATATGCACAAAGATTTATTACTGTAGTAGATGTTGAAGCTCTCTTGGAGAGTCTTCCAGTTCTCCTTGGTAAGTTTCAACATTGCAATAAGGAATGGTTTGATGAATATTATGAAAACATTTATGGAACATATGTTTATCTAGGAGATAATAGATCACTTAAAGTCCAAGGTTATGGAGTAATAGGTGTGAATTTTCCTAATGGACAAGAAGACAAATCCATAATGTGATGTATGTTCTTGGTATCAAAAAGAATTTAATTTATGTTTCTACTATTGTTGATCAATATTTGAAGGTAAAATTTGTTAAATCATAGTGTGTAGTGAAATACATTCAAGATCACTACAAGGTTGTTAGCGAAGTTACCAGAATTGGAGGCTTGTATAAGTTGGATGATACTAGGAAAAGTCATCAAGCGTTGGAATCTACAACAATATCAACAGTAGAGTTATGGAATCAAAGGTATGGACATCTAAATCACAATGATTTAATGCTACTTCGAAAGAACACAATGGTTGAAGGTCTTCCTATTTTGAAGAATAATCATGTTGAATTTGAAGCATGTGTACTTGGCAAGCGGCATAGGGAGGAATTTCCTATACATGAAGAAAAAAGGTAGAGGGAAATAATTGAATTAATTTATATTGATGTATGTGGACCTATGAAAACTAGATCTATTGGTGGAGCATGGTATTTTTTTTTTCTTTTTATGATAGATCTAGGTATACATGGGTCTTTTTCATGAGAAAGAAGAGTGATGTTTTTGAGTACTTTAAAGAGTTTAAGAGTATGGTGGAAAAAAAAACTGGCAATTATATGAAAATTTTGAGATCTGATTAGGGGTAGAATATAAATCAAGAGAATTTAATCAATATTGTGTAAAATTAATGGGATTATACAACAATTTACAGTGCCACATACACCTCAGCAAAATGGAGTTGCTGAGAGGAAAAAAAGAAC